>PVIR01002604.1:0-38826 GCA_004026965.1 Petromus typicus
TATATAATATCTCCAATTACTAGTAAAGACAAAAAAATAATTTGTATGTCTGCTTCATTTTTATTGGAACAGTGACAGCTTTTTCATAATAAATTTAACTTTTTGCAATGAAGAAGGGAGTTAGGGAAAATAATTTTGACATGCTAAAATTTATGAAACTGAATCCTAGTTTTATAAATGTATACACTGACTGTTATTTCTTTTGACTTCCTATAGAAAATTTGAATTGTTTATGCCTAACATAATTGTTCTAAGACCTAAAGTACTCTAGGATTGGCTTTAAACTGATAAAAAAATTTAAATGTATTATGCTGAATTTTGTTCTAGTTAGATTATGGATTAATTTTATGGCATTTGGATTTTTAATCTATTTTGAATTGTTTTCATTTAAAATATAATATTCATAGTTCTGTCATAACATATTTCCTTAAATAGATAGCTATCTACATCAATATCACATGCGGAGTGACAATAATAAAAAAGAATTCACTGTGTGCCAGACATTGTTCTAAAAACATTATACACATTAACTGAACTCTCAATTCCATCTCATTTGAAAGTGTACTTTTTTCACCGTGGAGTAAATTATTTTATGTCTTGGGTCTGTCCCTGCTCTCAGATTTGATCTCGATAGCAGATGTTTCACAATCAGCTAGAAAGAGCTTCCCTGCTCTGATCTCAACAGGGTGAGAGAGATCTATGCAGAGAAGAAGGCAATTTAAAGCTCTTTGAGGCAGAGTTTTTTCACCCTTTACTATATATCTTTTATTTGTGCTCATAATTGACAAGATGTCATGTTTGATTTATTTTAGCTTGGATATTTTTTTCTCCTTGTAAAAGTGATATATATTCAAAAGAACAATATAGAAAATCTTGAAGACTAGGATATAGATATAATTCTATTACTTTTCATTTTTTAGAGGATTTCTCTCAACCTATTTCTTTGCATGGATAGTGAAGGAAATGGGCTGTTTTGCAGAATAGTGATTATACCATATAATTTACTTGTGCTCATATAATGTATCACCACATTTTTAGTTACTATGAAAGCTTCAAAACTAGTATTATGCTTTTAATGAAGCACCACAATTAATTTTTATTATTCTAATAGACATTTTGGTAATTATAGTTTTATCTATATAAAATTATATTGAATATCTTTCTGCACAATGTTTTCCTGAATTTAAAACTATCTATTTTAACATATTTCCACAAATGAATACATAAGCCCAAATCCATGATTGTCTTAAGAATCCACATTATAAAACTGTTCTCCAAAATACTGTGTCAATGTTCATTCTGTCCAACCATATGTGACCTGTTTCATACAGTCAGGTAGAGAGTCCCTGTGATCAATTTTGCCTCCAAATGCATCATGTGAGTTTTTACTCCACACAGGCCAGTTGTAAGCTCTCTTGCTTGATACAAACTCCTATTTTAAGTCATTCATTCTAGAAATTTAGAGACTCCATCCTGACTACACAGCAGGCTAGTTCTCAGTGCATAGCTTAAAGGAAGTGCCTGAGTTCATAATCCAAATGGTTATGGATTAAGTGAAAACATGCCATGCCATGGAGTTCTGACTAGGTAAGGGAAAGGTATTCTCTTATAATTCCAGAAATAAGGCTGCAAAGGTTGAGACAAGACCACAAACTGGGTTGGATTTTATGGGAGAAATTATTTCTATAGAAAAAAAATAGACCTCTGGACAGAACAGCAGTCTAGTTCTCAAACAGAGGACTATGACTATGGAGTTAAACCAACAAGGGAGAATAGCCATCCTGGGACCAGGGACCAGCTTACTAACTCCTGAGTCTACCTGGGAACAAAGGCTTTCCCACTGAGGGGAATTCGACTTAATAGCCAAAAGTCTAGGTCACTAGTATACATCTTCTTTTACCATATTTGCTTTGGGGACTTACATGGTGATAGGCTGACAGGGGAGAATGAAGGAGGCAGCCAGTTCTGAAAAGCTAAGAGGCTGCCTCAAAGGAAAAGTAACAAGAAGTGACAACATGCTTGGTTTTCAGTTGAATCCTGAGCTTTGCACTCAAGATGTCCCCAGTAGAACTCCACTAGATGGAAAAGATCTTCAGTAGAGAATCTGAATCCTCATCCCCACTCGATACTTTAGTAACTTTGGACAAATTTTGTAAAGACTCTGTCAAAGATGCTTAGTTTTTAAGTGAGGACCAGCTTAGAACACTCATTTGAAGACAGCATGAAGAGAAATTGTGCTATAGTCACAAAAGGGAATACAGCTACATAACTGTGAAAATGAATGGGAATTTGCAAGATAGCAAATAATGTTCAAAAATTCAAAAATACAAAAGTAAAATAATTTCAGGATGATATTTATTAATTTTAAATATATAACACTGATGAAGTCTATATGATATGCAAAATAATGTTCTTAAGTGATACTCAAAATAAAAATGAAACAACATATTCTAAACACCACACAACTTTAAATACACATGTATGTAATAAAACTCTTCTTTCAAAGGAAAAAATTATTACGCAAAATTAAAAATACAAATCATATTGAACTGACTGGGGAAGACAATGTGTATGATAGAAGGAGCCAATATAGGCAAATAACAGTTTCTGTTAATATCCAAGTTCCTGGGCTTCTAGTAGATTTATGCAGGTAATGTATGGATGAATTAAGTAAATCAGTAAGCCAAGAAATACTATGTTCCTGATTTTATATATTCACTCAACAAGTCAACAATCAATGTCTATTATGTACCAGAGTTACAGCTAAAAACAAAACATTACCTTTCCCCTTGTGAAACTGATATCCCCTTTGGACAACAGGTAAGCTAACCATGTAACAAATAAGTCTGCAACATTACAAAAAGCTATTTGTACAGAGCACATTTCTCTACAAAACTCTACAGAAGTATTCACCTGTACTGCACAACCTCATTTAATTATGAAATTGTTCTCTTACTCATGTGTGAGGTGAAAAGTTTTGCCTCTAGTTTATTGATAAATTGTTTTTACATTATCTACATTTTAAAAATATTTTACCAGTGCCTAAGAACATTATATGCACCCAGAAGATAGTCAGTAAACCATCAGTTTAGAATGTATAAAATTATTTAGTTTAGTCCTTAGGAAATTGTAACATCTCCACATATGCAAGAAAATTCCTTATTAACTACATTAATATGAACTGGAATTATGCTGCGGGTAAAGTATTGCTAGTAACTTATTCTAATTAACAAGTGACAACAAAGTAGGATAGGCTACCCCGTGGGTAGTCTGGAACATCTTTGAAACTTAGAAGGCACAGCTCTGTATTACTGGGTTGCTGGAGTCATTTTCTTGAGCCCCTGAGGTGCTTGAGGGGAGCTGGCCTCTGGTTCGTGTTGAGCCTCCAGGGCAGGGTTGCTGTAGGACAGGCTGTTCTCTTGCCCTTCAGCAGGAGTTGGCTGTGTGTGTCTTCTTCAGCTGTGAATGTTCATTATTTCTATTTGTACCTGAGCTTATATTTATGGATAATCTATTGAAGGAGGAAATATGGCTTAGGTGAGTGGGAGTGACAGGGCTGTATTTAATAGCTACAGCAAATAACCTTCTAACAGCCAAAAGAGTGTCATATCTCATGGTTATGATGTCTTCAAAAGGTGATATTTCTGGCTGTGTCATCATAGCTGTGAAAAGCATTTTCTCAGCATCTAAGAAAAATGGGAAGACCAAGGAGTGATGGAGGTGCACTCCAGACAGGTTAGCATTAATCACACCAGCCCAGCCTCAACTTCTGTCAGCAGTTAAGGACACACAGTTGGAGTTAGGGGAAGGGGAGAGCAGAAAAGACATCGATTTTCCAGTTTTCAAAGTAAGTGGTTCAGAGTTATATAATGAAGACCTTGCCTTGTGGAAACAACTTAAGAGAGTTGGTGTCCTATGAAGATCCCCACTTCACTTCTCCATAGTCTCAGTCTTCCAACTCCTTATCCCGCATCTATCATCTCACCTGTGAATCCCAGCAGAGAGCCTTGTTTCCAGTTCAACCATCAATGGTAGCTCAGTGTCTTCAGATGCACTTATAATTATTCTAAATATTCTGTGAATTATAACTAAATTCTGACCCTTTTCCTCAGGGAACACTTCCTCCAGAAATATGTCATCTTATTTTTCTTATTCTATAACTGCTACACAAAGATACTCCATGAATAATGTAGTGAAGAAGGTAATTTTTTGCATGAAGTGTTGCCTCTGAGTTTTAGCATAATATGATGACTATTCAGGACTCTTGATTCACCCTGCCACCTCCCCCAGCCCAAGTCCTGGAAAAATATCCCCTTTTGTCCACCTTGCTGCCTTCAAGACCTAACTCAGGTCATACCTCTTCCATGACTCTCATCCATGCTGCCCTCTGCCTTTTCTTATGAGCTTTTGTTTATAGTCTCTTAGTACAATCTATTCTGCACTTATGACCCAGATTGTCAGCACTGTCTTGGTATAACAAAATTGTCTTATTTGCTGATTATTTCACATATTTTATTCCTTAAAATATACAGAAGCAAAGAAATACTGTGTATGTCATTGTACCTTATGGCATTTCGCCAAGATGATATTCGACTAATTCTTCTTGGTATGTCAAATTTGATTTTTGGTTGAAGACCTAAATCTCCTTTTTCTTAGTCACACTCTGAATCTAGTTAACTATTATACTATTACTGTATCAGTAATAATAAAGAACAAAAAAGTCCCTATTCTCCCCATTTAACATAAATAAGGCAAGGGAGGCTTGGGACAATGTTTCCTTATTCAAAATCACATGTAATGTGTGGGGCAGTGTCCTTTTCTCACTTTCTGCTCAGGAAGAGCTGCAATGGTATAATAGCAGAGTAAGAGAAAGAAAGGGGATGACTTTAGACATCTCATTTCTGAACCATAATATCAGCCTAAAGGTCTCAACTGTAGAGAATATCTACAAAGAGATCCCCACAAGGGCATATTGAATTAAACTGCCAAAGATAGAGACGTGCTAGAGAATACTTTGAATAAGTCCCCAAGTAATTCTGGTACAACTTCTTTGCCTACTCACAACTAAGCCCCATAATCCCCATATGCACTTAAAATCTCTATCATTTATTAAAGAAATCTATATAATACACATTCATACTCTGTCCTTGTTGTGGAATTACATCACCATGCATAATTTGACTTATTATGATTTTTGTTAGTACGGGGACGAGAACAGCAATAAAAGTGACTGGTCGCTCTCCATATAAACAAGCTTCTTGGGTCTAGCCCTGCAGTGTCCTTGGTTGGCAGCCACAGCATTGGCATGACTGTTTGCAGACTGACAAGGCCCTCCACATAATAAAAGAGGAATGTTGACCCAGAAGAACTTAACTACATATGTCATCCACAAAATATGCAATGCAGAGGGTGCAGGGGTAGTCGGTTGCTGTTTGAGAACTTTGGTGAAATGTCTTATGGCTTTATTACTGAGGAGAGTTATGTTTACACCAAGTGGATAATGGCAAAGTTGGTGGGCAAGGAAAGGGGGGCTTGTCATGCCTGTGTCTCTATAAACAAGAGCTTAACAGGAATTAGGATCTGTCCCATGGCTCTAAAAGAGCATATCATTTACCAAGATACACAGACAACAACTGAATATTTCCCCCTTAAAGCCATTTGCAGCTTGTAAAAAGCATTGTTCATCTTTTTGATTTCCCAAAATCTAAACAAACTGGAATAGTTCAAGAAGAGAGCCTGGTGGAAAATATTCCACAGTGGACTTCACGCATGCCTAAGCCCTCAGCCAACAGCAGGACAGGTAACCCAATTCTATTTGTTTACTGGGGTTTCCATGAGCACCTAAGAAGAATATCCCACTTACTGTGAACTTTTCTCATTTCAAGTTATATTTTAGTGTATTTAGTCACCTCTCTGCTAAAGTTTCTGTTTCTAAAGAGCTTTTGGGTACTGAATACAGTGAAATTTTAGCTATTCATGAAAATATTCAGAGAATAAATAGAGTTAAATAGAGTTAAGATTTATATATGCCCACCTATTTAAACAATATTTATTTTTATCTAAATCAATTTTTGTGCAAATGTTTATTCACTCCTACCTTTTCAATTCTGTTATAGTACTTTTGAGTGAATATAATTTGACACAACTAAATCTCCACAGTGAATTGAGGGACACACCTCTGCATTCCTAGCATAAAGGTCTCAAGTACTACGCTGTTAAGTTCCTCAGTCTACTGTGACTCACTTCTCTGACCCTAACCTACTACTTTGATATCTGATTATGTCTTTACCTTCTCTAGTTCTACTCTTACCACTCACATACAACCCAAGCCAAGTTGGCTTTATGGGGGCTTTCAAAAGACTCTGAGC
The DNA here is from genome assembly GCA_004026965.1 of Petromus typicus. Lineage (NCBI taxonomy): Eukaryota > Metazoa > Chordata > Mammalia > Rodentia > Petromuridae > Petromus > Petromus typicus. The sequence continues at coordinate 6,369 of PVIR01002604.1, forward strand.
CTCAAGTTCTCAAACCTTCACACAAATATTTTCTAATCCATTTTGCTACCAGGAGCCATTGTTTGCATCTTTCAGTTACTATGTTTCCTTCTGGCAGTGAGATTAAAAACAGTGAAATCCCAGATAAATGACCTGTTTCTGACCTTTGTAAACTATATTTTGTACCTCCTGGATTTGTAAAATTTTCATGATGATAATGAACATAGAAACTATCTAATAATAGCTACCACTGTGAAAAGTCTACCAAAGCTGGCTACTAAACTCAATCGTAGCAAAGGGTACTCACCACAACCAGGATGGGTACCGCTTCTGATCCCATCTTTAACCATGATAACTAGAGTACTTAGAAGTGAAGGTATTCATCCAAGATGACAAATCTCTAAAGTGAGAGCTGAATACAAATATAGCTTGTAAGGCCAGTGTTACTTCCAGTGAACTGTGCCACAAATAGTAGTAATTTAAAAATTTTAAACTAAGGCAATATTATTTTGGGATTTTATTTTCCAGTTTCTTGGCTAAATGTTACACTTTGAGAATACATGGTAATTGTTCTGTGTGCATTTTTAATGGCCACATAACACTAATGCTCTAAAGCTACTGAAAATGGCTATAATGGAAAATTTCTCTCCCATCATAAAACAGAACAAAGGGCAAAGGGTCATAGGTTACTGAAAGAATTCTGGATCTCTCTCTCTCTCTCTCTCTCTCTCTCTCTGCCTAATACTAATACTAATAGACATTAAAGATCAAGTAAACACAAATAAAATTGTAGTATGTGACCTCATACGCTAAATGTGTAACATTTAGCCATGAAAGTATGCCACTTTCACGAGGAGACAGATGAACTAAACAAAAATTCAACAAAGAACTATCAGAGCTGAACCATACCTCTGAACAAATGAATTTAATAGATTCTGCAATGTTCTACACCACTACAACAATTTGTGCATTCTTCTCAGTAGTGCACAGACTATTCTATAAAATAGGCCACAAATAATTCTGTTCAGTCATATTATGCCATCTATTGCAGAAGAAGCTACAGAAAACCTGGACACTTAATGACACTGTCCTGAATGCCCAGTGGATCACAGAAGAAATTAAGAAAGAAATTAAACATTTGAAATCAAATGACAATGACAGCACCAGGACGCAGAACCTATGTGACATAATGAAAGCCAGCCTAAGAGGAAAGTTTATTTCCACCAATGTTCACATTAGAAAACAGAGTCAACTCCTATAAAAGCTCAATGATGATTCTCAAGATATTAAAAACAACATCAGCTCAACATTGTCCCCAAAAAGTAAGGAAACAAATTTTATGTATATGGGGGGGGGGGGTGGTAGGGTGGGTAGGGCTATGGGAAAAAATTAGAATTAAGTTGTGTCTTATACTGGTACAAATCCCCATTATGGAGTGCAATCATGATGTGTATATTTAATGTACCAATAAAGATTTAAAAAAAAATCAGCAATCCAAATGTGAACCAAATTTAAGGAAAGAAATCATAAAGATCAGAGGGGAAATTAGTGAAACTGAGACTACACCCAATGCACACAATCTATAAAAAGTTGATTCTTTGAAAGAATAAACAAAGTGGCTAAACTTGCGAAAAGAAAGACAGAAAATACATGAAAGCAATTAAAAATAAAAAAGATGAAATCACAACAGACATCACTGAAATTCAGAGAGTAATTATCTTAAAAATTATATTCTAACAAACTGGAAAGACATGAAGGAATGGAGAGACTCCTAGGTCAATATAGATTACCAAAACAAAACCGAGAAGATATAAAAATCCTGAAAAGTCAATAACAAGCAAAGAAATTGAGGCAATAATAAAAACCTATGAACTAAGAAAGGCTCATGACCTACTGTATTCACTGGTAAATTCTAGAAATTATTTTATAATATTATAACACTTATACTCCTGAAACTCTTCAATAGAATTGAAAGGAAATGAGTACTTTGAAATTCATTTCTGGAAACCAGTATCACCCTCATCCCCAACCAAGACAAAAACCCAACTAAAAATGAAAATGCCAAGACACTCTCCTGAATGAACATGATCCAAAAATCCTCAGGAAGAAGTTGACCAACAGAATGCAGCAAATCATCAAAAATGCACCATGACCAAGTAGGTTCCATCCCAGGGTTGCCAGGATGGTTCAGCACATGCAAATCGATAAATATAAAACACCGCGTATAAGCCGGGGCAAGGACAAAAACTACATGATCATAACAGATGAAGAACAAGATTTTGACAAAATCCAACAACTATTCAGGATAAAATCCTATTCATGAAGAAAATAGGTATGGAAGGACCTTAACTGAATCTGATAAGAGCCATTTATAACAAAATGCCAGCCAATATATTAAATGAGGAAAAGTTGAAAGCTTTCTCTCTAAAATCAGAAATAAGGATGGTTCCAGTCACCACTTTTGTTCAAAATAGTCCTCAAAATATTAGCCACAGCAAGCAGGCAAGACAAAGAAATTAAAAGAATACACATGGGAAAGAGGTCAAATAATCATTATTTGTAGATGACATGATCTTCTACATAGAAGACCCCCAAAATTTCACCAAAAGACTCCTGATAAATTTGGCCAGGTAGCAGGACACAAAGTCAACACACAAAAATCAGGATCATTTCCACATACCAATAATGAGGAGGAAATTAGCATCCCAGACAGAAATTCACAATAGCATCAAGAAAATTTAGAAACCTGGGAATTAATGTAACCAAGGTAGTAGAAGACTTCCACAAGGAAAACCACAGTACTCTGGAAAGGGAGATGACAAAGAATATCAGAAAATGGAAATATACCCTCTCCTCATGAGTCATTCATTGGGAAACAGATGTATCTTGAAACCATTGATGTCAAATGAAATAAATCAGACACTAAAGCTTAAATATCACATGGTTTCTTTTATATGAGAATTCCAACATGTAAATAAAGTACAAAAAAAAACCCAACAATAATGAAAATGAGCAAGTGGACCCTAGATATGGAGGGAGGGAGGTGAGGAGGGCAGAGAAACCATCAGAATTTGCTTTCCCTCCCTTGGCCTCCATATTCACATACCTTCGTTAGTCATGGCACACTTGGACACATTCTAGGATTTATTTAGCCCCATCGAAGTGCTCCTTTCCAAGACACAGCACAATATTTACTCTTCCATCCTTTATTTCATTAACAATGTACTGTGACAATCTTTCCCTATCGCTACCTAGGAGCAGTCTCTATCTTGTCTATTACTCTATCTTATGACAGGACCAGTGTATTTAAGCCTTCTCTCGTCAATGGAACTTTGTGTTGATTTTATTTGTCTTCTCTGGCTAAGGATGCTACATGGCTTATTTTGAGTGAAGTTAATTTTGCACCTGTGAAAACTATGTAATAACAATTCTCACAAATGGAACTTTGAGTCCAAAAGGATATGCACTTGTAGTTTGGGACATTTTCCGGTTGTCTTCCAAATTTGCCTTTTCACTATGAATGAGTGTGTCTGTTGCCCTACAGCACTGCAACAGAATACACTATTAAATTTTTAGACTTATCCCAATCTGGAGAGCAAAATTATATCTCAGTAAAATTTTAATTTTAATTATAGGAGATACAGAAAATACCATATATTAGAGATGTTTACTTATAAAAGAATATGAGCTGTGTACTGCTTATTCATTTGCTTCATTTTCAATCAGATTTTTACCTTTAAGTGATCCAATATTTGGTTCTTTTCTTTTCTTTTCTTTTTTTGCAGTACTAGGGACCAAACTCCAGCCCTTGTACTTCCAAGGTAGCCATGGTAGCACTTGAGCCAAATTCCCAGCCCTCAATATTTATTTCTAAACTGTCATTTATTCTTTGGCTCTGTCATAGGTTTTTGTCTTGGCCATCATGCAGAAATCTATTTTTTAACAACATGATAGTATTTTAATCCTCTTTATAGTTCCTGGATTTTAAGTGTTGGTTTATTTTTGACACACTGGACATTCTCTGGATTTGTTGGTGTCTAAGATTTCCCTGTAGTGTGAAGCACACGAGAATGTGACTCAGCAGCTGGAGGCAAGGCCTAGGTGGACCCTCTCTGCTGGGAACACCATCAAATTACGTGACTTCTGTGGATACCAAGTTACAAGATTCAACCACTTATTTTCTGAGCAGCTTAAGCAATTAGCTTGTTTGGGAAAGACAAATAGTTTTATAATTGAATAACCAAATTAATCCTTAATTGATCGAGAATATATAAACCCAAGCAATTGAACTGGGTAATAGTTGGCTCAGGATGCCATAACAAACTACCATACATGACATGATTTAAGTAACTAACAGAAATTTCTTTTCACACCCATTAGAAGCTCTCATGTCCTCAAACCTTCAAATGGTAGAAAGAGCTTTTCTGCTCTGTCTCTATCTCTGTGTCTCTGTTATTACCCCCCTCCTCTTTCCTCCTCTATCCTCCCTCCTTCTCTGCCCACAAAGAAGACCACAAATCCTGAAAATGAAGGCCCATCTTTATGAACTCATTCAATCATTACTAACTCCTTAAAAACAAATGTCCAAAGACAGACACAATGAGAGTTAGGGATCCAATATATGAACTTCAGAGGATACATAATCCCATTCACAAAAAAAAACTGAATAAACAAATTGACCAACACTGCAAAGCAGAAGAAAAATTTCTTCAGCAGCAAATCAAACATCAAGATATTAATCATTCACAACAGTTGAATAATCATATCAGAACAATAAAGAATAATCCAGAGGTTTAGATCTGAGGTTTTATCAGAATTACTATTTATTTTGCATTGGTTTGGTTTTCTTTTTCAAGGCAAACTGTGCATGAAGATGGAGACTAGAGAATATTTTCCAAGAAAAGCACATTGAGAGAGTGTGATTGGAGCCCGCTGCATGCAGCACCATCAGGCTCAATGCCGTGCACCTGCTCCGCTCTGCACCAGGTGAGGGTGCTGAAGAACCCTGGCTCATCACTGCTGCAGACTCTCCAGGCTCACAGCTTGGGGCAGTCCCAGGTTCTGGAGGTGGCTTTTGATCCACGTGACAAGCAGAAGAGCCAAGTCTACAAGGACAGTAAAAATATTATGAGGCTTTCCATCAGCAAAATGCAAATACAAAAAGGTAACAACATGCCCTTCATCCACTAATTTTATAATTCTTTTGAGACAACCTGTAAAGTTTTTTTTTTTTTCCTGGCCTGGTTTTATTTCTCTCTCTTTATACACACACATGATGTTTCCCATTGTATTCTTTATGTTTACAGATAGTCTCTTTGCTCCATTACTTTCTTAAATCAGATGAAAATCACTTGCAATGTTTCCAGGGATAAACAGAAGTAACAAGAGAGAAAAGTGGCAAATTACACACCTGAGACAGCAGTAAGCAAGTTGTTGTCACATAGTTTAAACTCTCTCATTTTTCTTTTCTTTTTTTTTTTTTTTTTACTGGAGATCCAACTCATGTCCTTCTGCTTCCAAGGTAGGCATCTCAGCTAAATCCCCAGCCAAATCTTCTCCTTCTGAGGCTTAGGAAAACCTTGATCAAGCTGACTAGACTGTACAATGGGCAGTGTATTGATTTAAAAAGTAACTTGCAGCATTTCAGCTTTCAGAGGACTACAACAGTCACAATCTATTTGATTATGACATTTAATTAATAAATAAGCTAAAATTTTGACTCATTGTCTAGATAACTATGGACCATACAGGTCAACACATTTTATGTCCAATGTCCAAGAGGAAGAGATGCTCAAAACATGGCAGGAGGTAGCCATGAAGTAGAGAGAGAAGGGAGGAGTGAAGCAGGGAGATCCAGCCTTCTTGGTCATGTCCTCACTGACCGCCTCTAGGCCCCCACCTCCTAACAGTGTGTTCAGATACTGAATTCATCAACTGATGGATCCAATGATGAGTTCAGAGTTCACATGATCCAGCCACTTTCCACCCGTGAGGCTGTGGGGAGACACTAGGTTTAAATGATAATATAGCTGTAGTTCACATCTTGTGTGTTCTGGACTAACTGATCCTTTTGGTATGTGTTGTCTGTATTCAGCCAGAAACTAGCTAAAATTACATGGTCAACCAAACCATTACCTGTCAAATACAGCCTCAGGCAATTGCTGCAGAAGAGGGATTTTAGATGTATGCAGACAAATCCCCAGCCAAACCTTGTGTTTAGATATCCCACCAAAGCCTTGTGCATTCATAGGTGGAGCTTTTTCAGAGGTAGCTGGATCTAGAGTATGTGATGCTGGAATAGTTTAATACTAGCATCAAGGGAACTAGGATTAAGGGTGTGAGTGCTGCCAACCCTAAGAAGCCTGAATAATATATAAAGGATAAAAAGAGCTGTAATTGCTACTTGCTTTCTCTGCTACCTTCTCCCCATCATAAACTGCTTCTCTGTGGTGTCCCCCTGACATACCCCCTTGCCTTGGAGCCAGCCAATTATGCACTGAAACCTCTACAAACTGTAAACTAAATAAAGTTTTCATTCCTTAACTTGTGAGTGTCAGGTATTTGTCTAGCAATGAGAAAAGTAACTAACACAATTACACTAGTTATTCTGAACCAATTTGTTGATTCCCAGAATTATCTCATTAGGTGATTCCAAAAGGTAGTTTTGCCTCTCAAAATTTGCCTCTATGTAAACCAAAGAGAGAATAGGAAACTATTTCAGTGAATTGCAGATTTCTGGCCAGGGTTGAATTGCTAAGTCTTAGCCAAAGATGGATGTCAATGTATAGCTACCATATATAAATGTCTCCTTGGTCAGTTATCTTTCTTGTGACATTTATGTACTCCATATTTTTTCAATAAAGTTTATTGGTGCAATGTAGATCTATATTATGATCACATTCATCATTGAGAATTTGTACCTGTATATGAACCACATATTTTTTAAGACTATGAAAAACAAAATGAAAGAGTATTTTTCCATTTTCCCTTCACCCCTTGATAGCTGTCAGTCTTACCTTCAGAAACCAGGTGCCTTAAGCTAGTATTGGCTTCTCCATATATTCTGCTTCAGAGATTCATGTAAGACTGAGCTCCATATCCCAAGAATCTTGCTCTTGTTCATCTAACCATGCTTGCCTACACCCTGTTTCTTTCCCTTCTAGACTTGGCTCCCAGATTTCTAAGGATGCAGCCAGCTAATCCAGTAGCCATACTGTGCCAGTGTGCTCATTAATGGATGCCGATGTGCAAATGGCCCCACCTTCCATTATCTCCTGAGAGATCTGTAAACTCTAGTTGTGAGATGCTTTGTGGAACTCTGACCTTTGACTCAAATGGAAATATAGGCCTTTGGGAAAGCCAATACAAAACTCTTTGTGGGCATCTGTATGTCACACTAAATAGACAATCACTGGCTGCAACTAATACTAAGTCAGCTCTATTAGCCAGACACCAATAGGCAGAGATAAAAGAGTCAGAGATCTAACTCAAAATAGTTACTGAGAGGCCTAGATAAAACTTAGCTCAAGTGGTCTTTATAAACTAGTCTAGGGCAGGAAAACATTAGGGTGAAGCCATGGAAGTCTCACAATAGCCCTGGCCTTCTCTGAACTTCCTTTTTGCCTGGAGGAAATGGTAGCAGCTAAATTAGGTCAGATCTGCTCCAGTGGTTTAAATAAAACAACAAAAGCAAAGGCTTGCTGTGCAAAGAATTACAGGACACATGAAACCCCCTAACACTGTCTATGCCAGGCCACCCATCTCTGGCCAAGTGGAGCCTGAGATGTGCCCAAAAAGACATCTGCCTTCACCATGATTCTAGCTTAAAGATTATGATTTTGGATATTCCAGCCTCAAAATTGCTGGCAGAATTACCAGTGTCTTTGCACACCCCTGGCTGGTGGCTGAGTGATAAAGGGGCCATGCTCCAGCTAGTCCCATGACTTTCGGTTGGAATTTGGACTTTAGAAATGGGATTTCTAAAGTTACTAAAGACTAAAGACAGCACATGGTTAGAAAAACGATTCAACTTTGCATTCAGTTCTATAATTCATGCCCCTCTTTCTACTTTTCTTGTTCCTTAAAATCCTTGTGATATCAAACATAAGCTATTATCGTTACAGGATTTCAGCCAAAGCCCATGTTTTGCATCACTTTCAGTGACTATTTAGCCTATGGCCAAAACTTTAAATGACAATCTCAAGTCACTCATAGAACCTCACAGGCTTTTTTTGCCCTTTTTAGGATTCTGGGTAGATCATTTCCAATGACTGGTTCTCTCCCTATAGATTCATACAAACAGTTGTCCGACCTCACTGTTGAGGCCAGATGTCCTGAGTTCAGCTTCACCTGGTGTGTGATTCGCTCCCTCCTTTTCCCTCTCATTGTTGGTTTTCTCAAGGAGTTCCCTAAACTAGAAAAGTAGAAAGGGAATGTTAAATTGAGACTCCTGGAGCTGTTCCAAGAAGTGCTCCCACCAGCCATAGCAGGGCAGAGCACGTTCTAGGCCACGCCCCTTAGGGCATAAGCAAGAAGATGGAGGAGTTTACACTCTTACAAGAACACGGGGCAGTCATTAACAGTCTAGGAGGGTTCTTTAATTGCATTCCTAGTTTCTCTTTGGAAAAATAGAGTCCTCCAAAGTCAAGGGAAAAAACAGAAAACAGGAAAATATTAACTGAAGAAAGAGGATGGTTAAAGCTGTGGAACATAGAAAGCTTCTGTTGGGACTTCTATAAGTCTTGGATTTCTCCCCTGTGGGTCTAATGCTGGCTGAAATCAAACTTTTACCTCATTTTACCTAAAAATCTCAATTTTACTTATGATTTATACCATAGAACTTTTGCCATTAAGGTATGTCTCCAACTAAGTATTGATTAAGTTTATTCAAGAATTAAAATTGTCTTTCAGAACTAAAACTAGTATTTCCTGTTTGCCAATTTTGGGCCTTTTGAGATATTAACCTTAAATGTGTGAGTTTCAGGTTTCCATTTCAGGTATAAACTAATGTTTTAGCAAGAAATCCCTAATGACTATATCTTAACACACTGAAGTTAATCTATAGTAGTCATTTCACTTGATGAGTTAGGAAGAGCCTCTTAATAATGTGAATACTTCCTAAAGAACCAATAGAAAGCATATAAGGAGTATTGACTTTAGAATTCAAGTACAGTGAAATCTTACCTGCTTTGTCCAATGTAATCATTAAAATATAGCAAAGTCATGCTGGCTACACTGAGTTTATTTAGCTAAAAGAAAATTAACACAATATCTTACTAAGAAGTTTTGAATAGGTAGTAGTGTTTTAGGCAATGAGTAAAAGTCATTGAAAAAAATCAGACACTTAGAATTGTTGTCCATATGCCATCAGGGAGGATGATACTGGACTTATACAGCCCACAGGATGTCAAGCTCCTTTTACCTCAGTCTGTTTAGTGAATCTCTTTAACATCATGCTCAACTGCATTCCAGGTACTGCTTGGGAGAAATTCCACAGACCAGTTTTGGAACTATCAACTGGCCAAAATCCTTAACCATGCCTTGACTTGATGTCCTGAATCAGTTCAAAACAGTTACTTTTCATGGTCATTTTGACTTTGGTGAAGAGCCAGAAGTCACAAGGTGCCAGCCAGATCCTGTAAATTAAATGGATGTGGACACACAGTGATGTTTGCCCAATCCTGCCTTTTCATTGGCTGGCCCTCAGCAACAGCATTCATTACATTCTTGATCACATCTTGTAAAGTCATGGAAGAAGGCTTCCAAGACTGCTTCCGAAAGTGGTAAGAATGATAGGATAATTGTGTTCAAAGTGAAGAGGAGTATTTTTTGAGGAGTATTAATGACGATAAGTCTTACTGTAATTTTCAAATTTAATATTCACTATATTTTTTGTATTACCCCTTGTGCCTATACTAGCCAGATGTGGAAATCCAATCCCCTACATCACTAAAAGATTATGATAAGCCATTCTAATTCTTAGTTTCAAATTCTCATCAACAGAGATGTGCAGCAGGATGCAGAGAGGTGGAAGAATGTTAATAACATAACAGAGGGAAATGCAAATTGGAAATGGTCTGACTAGAGGTTCCAGTGAATCTGATATGCCCCTCCCCAGCAGATGATTAAATAAATCATTACCTCACTTGGCCAGTACGTCTTAAGATGGCTTGCCTTACTTGCCTGATTTTTCCTTCCTTACTTGAGCTTTCCTTCCTTCCTCTTAGTATGTATGAACAGGTAGGAAGGAGCCCATGTTATTTGAAGGTGGAAAGGACTAGGCTAATAAGGTGAGAGATATAGTGACTATAGGAAGATACTGGTACCAAATACAGAAAATAGTTTATGTCAAAAGTTATTGGCATAATCACCTCTTAGGAACCAGCTGTGGAAAAGAGAAAGCTATGGCCAGAAAAAACTTTAACAGTACTTGGTATCCAACAAATATTTTGAAACCACTGATGGAAAAGGTTTATTTCTCTTTTTTATTCACTTAAACTTCCTCAGGCAAGACAGAACTCTTTTGTTTATATAATATAATAATTCTGATTTTTTTCCAAGATAACAGATTTACCCAACTAAACAAAGGCTCATCCTTGAATAGAAGCTATGGACTAATGTAAATGAGATAATCCTTTCCACATAGAAGGACTTATTCATCAACATCTCTCAACTTGCTGCTTCAATTTTTCTGGCTCTTCCATACTTCTTCACAATAGATATACTGATTACCACATAAATTTCAACCCTGTTCCAGGCATCAAACCAATCTGATTGAAGGCAGAACTTCAGTGGTCTCTTAATTCTCTCTTTCAACAAAAGGGGTAACACAGATGCTGGTCAGTATGAAAGCACTTTGCCTGCATAAGTGTTACATATCTTACTTCCTAGAAGGGTACGCTACCTTTGAACATACATCATTTTCCTCCAGTGGCCTCCTTTTTCATCACTAGATTTCACTTTCCCTCCGAGTTTCAGAGGCAGAAATACCTTACTAGAAACCATCACTGCAAATTGGGTTTGGAGGTCTTTATCTTTGTTTTACTTTTTATTATGTCCACTGTAGGATACAGGGAAAGGGGGTGTTACTAGAACCTCTGCAGTTAAGTTCTCATCTCCCGTGAGCCTGACAGCAGAGGCCAATTAATTAGTAGATAGACAGAACTGAAACTTAGAGAAGAAGCTGAGCTTGGACTTGATCAGTAGTGCTCTGGACAGCAAAGACAAAAGACCCAGAGCTTGCCCCACCTTTATTCAGTACCACTGGAGTAACCAGATGCAACAAAAGACTCAGAGGGCGTGACTGATGCCTGCAATTGTGCTAGAACAATGAGACATTATGTAGATGAAGGTCTTAGGGTGTTAGCAGCAGCTATTGTCCTGCCCTGGAGCATCACAGCATGTGGTACCATTGGGGTCTGTGTTGTGACTAGAGGTAAAGATAGAGTTATGTCTGAACATGCCATGGCTGGTTTGTAGGCAGGAAAGCTAGGCCTAATCATAGTTTTAATGCTGAAATTATTTTCCCCAAAATTATAGAAAATTGCTCCAGACAGTCTGCTGCTTCCAAAAACCTGCTTTGCCTTGTGCCTACTTTACCAGTCCAGTCGAAGTCCTTGTCCCTTACATTGTCCCTTACAATCCCCTTTTCTACCTAGTTTCAAGAGCAGATATTTCCAACTCTAGCTGTAAAGTTTTTCCAATATATTCAGCCTACTTATTGTCACACCCAAATCTTTATCTGTGAAACTTTATCTCAGTTGTGACTAAACACAGATATCATTCTAGGTTTGCCCTGCCCATCCAATTGATGCCTTGCTTTCAGGGAGCTGTTTCCCCAATGTCAGCCCCACCTTCTTCATAAACATAGCACTAAGGTCTGACCCCTTTCACACCTGCCCTGGCACAACTAGTAAACATAGAAATCCTGAGATAAGAAATACAACTACCTTTTGCCAGACTTATGTTTCATATTTTTAAAAAAGGCTTACTACTTTTAATAAGAACCATACTTATTGGAAGCATATAGTATATAAATAAGTCAACATCTTATCTTATGTACTAAGGTTAAACAAAAATAAATTTTATTGGTTTGCTCACTGCATTTCACCTTTGTTCTCTTAAACTTGAGTGTGTTGGCTACAAATGGCCAGCAAGCACTCCCACTGTCAGCAGTCAAAGCATTAGACACATTCTCTAAAAGAGAATGGATCACTAAAAACAGAGATTTTATTTGCTTCTTTTTATTTTGCAGTGGTACTAAAACTCAACCCAGTGTACCATGCACACTATGCGAGTGCCTGACCACTGAACTACATTCCCGGCCTATTTTAATTTTTGTTTTGAAACAAGACCTTGCTAGTCTGCCCAAGCTGGCCTCTGACTCGGAGTCTCCATTTCAGCATTCTGAGTAACTAGGATTACAGTCGTCTGCCTCCATGCTTGGCTAAAAAAATGTTTGAGTAACTTGAAAAAATAGCAGTTTGTACAAGAAAGAAATGTATCTAGGTACTATGGGTAACATTCCCATCTTGTGCATCAGGCACTGTGTCCAATATTTTATTCAATTTGTCTCCTTGTATAGAAGAAATTGACTGCTGAGAAATAAAGAGCTAATGTGGAAATATATATGCACACATGTAATTTAAGTGATTAAAATAATTTTCAGACAGGGTTGGAGAACATTCTTTTCAAACAGTGGAATTTCCAATTTTTAGTGATAAATGGTGCAAGCTGATTATAGACAATATGACCATGATCTATAGTTCTGTCACTGCGGTTTATGTCTAGATGTCCCCCAAAACCTCATGCTGTCTTTTCCAGAGGTAGCTGATTTGACAGTGAATGTTGCAGTTCTGGAATTAAGGATGTGTAATTGCTAAACAGATTCTTTATCACTGCCCTAATCCAAGTAGCCTAAATGGAATATAACAAGCACAGAAAAAAGCTGCTAAAGTCCCTGTTACATTTTTTTTTTTTTTTTTTTTTTTTTAGGTTTTTTTGAGACAGGGTTTCGCTTTGTGGTTCAGACTGGCCCTGGGCGCAGCCTCAAACTCACATCACAGCAATCCTCCTGCCTCTGCCTCCCGAGTGCTGGGATTACAGGCATGAGCCACCACGCCCGGCACTGTGGTATGTGGTACTGGTTGCTGCTGGGCCTGAGTCTCCACGCCCAGTATGGTATGTGGTTACCGGGGAATCGAACCCAACCCGGGCCCTTGCGCTTGCAAGACAGGCGCCGGAACCACTGAGCTAACTCCCCGGCCCAAGTCCCTGTTACTTTTGCTGCCACAGGGACACCATGAATTGTTTCTCCTTTGCCATGTGCCATTCTGCCTTGGAGCCAACAGATCACCCACTGCAACCTCTGCAAAGTGTGAGCTAAGTAAACACCTTCCTCTTTCAATGTGGGTGTTAGATATTTCATTTCAGCAATGAGAGAATTTGCTCACTTATAGTAGTGTGAGGTATTCTGAAAGTAAATGACACTGGTAATTAACTGATCATCTGTATAAGCAAAGTTGAATGTTAGTCGACTCATTTCTGACCAACTCAGAATATTACTTTCTTTGTATACTTCACAGTGCCCATCATTTTACCCAGTGACTTGCAGTATTAATGAGTGGGTGGATTCTACATTATCCACGATGAATATATGACACAGTAATTGATTTTGCTTTATAGAAACCTTCAAATATTTTCAGGAAGGCCTCCTATGTAATTCCATCTTATGCCTTATTCTTAGCCTTTACCATCTTCTTTCATTTTCTCCTCTAAACCATGCCCACATTTCCCTGGCATGAATAATCACTATAATACCCATCCTGAACTTCATAGTTCTCTTTTCCCTAGCATGTCCAGAGTATAACCAAGACTGGGATCTTGACTTATCCAGGGGGACAGTTCTTAAGCTCAGCCTTATTATCTGCATGTGCATCATGTTTGCTACTCGCATGTCTCTCTTTCTGGTTCTCAGCTTTCCCTCATCCCTACAATGAATTGTTCAGTATAAATGATCTCTAATGAACCTGCCAGATCGATAATTTGAAGTTTCAGTGTTATTGTGATTCATTTAGTTTAGAAAGCTGAAATCAACCACCTCATTGAGTACCTTCTAAAGAGCTGATGTAAGGAGCATCCAGGTGTCTCCTGGCTGCTTCCTGGCTAGACAGCCTTGCAGGAGAACAGCAATAAAGAGCAATGGGTAAGAGGGTTGGCTCTGGAGTCGGATTATGGGGCTTCAAATCCTAGCTCTGATAACTACTAGCTGTGCAACTCAGAGCAATTTGTCTCAGTCTCCCCAGCTGGTTCAGATCCACGGAACTTTTGCTGAATCATTTGAAAACTGGGTTGAATGAAAGGACATTTTAAACAGATCTGTCTGGTGTCAGGATTTTGTGTGTCATGGCACTATATTTGGTGGGTACACTGGCATGAGTAGTTTAACTACCAAGGAACAAAGAACAACTATATATTCAGACCTTAGAGTCTGGAATGAACCAATTGTCCAGGAAACAGAGTTCAAGTTCATTTTTTGCTTCCGCTAACCCCCTCCTCCTTCCCTTATCCAAGTTTTCTGATGCCCATATGACATTAAACAAGACAAGCACTAGCTCCAATCTGCAAAATTGACTGCAGTTCCACATGGTTGTAAAATACTCCCCTGTGAAAACTGGCTTATTCAGATAGACTTGACTATCCTACTTCCTCTCTATCTACATCCTAATTTTTAAGGGCAATTCAAATTATCTGTAGTTTATATTTGAACTATATTCAGATTTCTTTCTTTTCTCTACTCTTAGTTTCACTGCACCACATAAGTAGACAACACCTTAAAGTTCATCTCACTTAATTCCTTTCCAAAAAGGAAACTCTCCCAGATGTCCATATTCATCAGTAACTGGTACAGCGCCATACCATCTCTTGTATTCTTTTCTTACTGGTTCACATGTAGGTTTTTATGCTAAAACAAACTGCAAACTGCATGTGGGCAAGGGAGAGCTGGGTCTAGAACACTCTCCTGCTAGTCATAGCTAGAGCTGGCCTGAGGAAGGATGTTAAGTCTAAGACACAATCTGTCTTTCCTTCAACTTCAACCACTAAGAAACGAAGGTAAAGAAATGATAGTTTGGTTCTAAAATTGATGAGTCTCTGTAATAGACTGTAAGTTCTTGAGGAGAATAACAGATATTAATAGTTTTTCTATTAGTTAAGCCTAAATATAGCATGTCCTCAATGAATGTTTATTGACATAAAAAGTAAGCTGTGTATCTCTTCTACTTTTGTAGCAACTAGTGTAATATTGGCTACATAGGTGGCTTGTGTACATTATCTCATTTAACTGTATTTATTCCACACTAAACCCTCAAAGAGCTGGTGATACTTTCAGGATCGTTTTTCAGATGACAAATCTGAAACTCAGACAGGGAACTCAGAGTAATTTTCCTCAGGGTAAGTCAAACTGCAACCTGCATAAATTTAAGTCTGGTTGCTTTACATGCTGTAAGACTAATCTGGTGTCGCTAACCTTTAAATTTTCTGAAAGTTTGTAAACCACCATTCTAAACACCTTGGATGTCCATGACCTACAGTTCCACTGTGGAAGGGCTGTGGCTGGTGGGGTCAGAGATGTGCCTGTCCCTGGCCTCCATCATAGTATCCACCTCTAGGGAATAGGAGGCATTCTGCTATGTTTTCATGAGGAAGTTGAATGATGAATCGATTGTCAATAAAGTCGAGGGTTGTTATGGAGGGTTAGAAATATCCAAGTCAATGCAAGCTAAAGGTATAAAGGAGCAAAACCAAGAATCTGGAGGAGTAAATTTATTTCTGAATGCACAGAGCAGAATGATAGAAAAGTAAATGTAAATCCAGTGCCACCCTTATGAGACCTAATCATATTTCACATATATATATATATATTCCTTTATCCTTTTAAGAAACTCCCCTCCATTTGAACAAATAACCCATATAGTATCTATCTGCCCATCACTTTGCATTGCCCATGTGTGGGTGACTTTTAGGAAGGAGGAGGGAGAGGTTTCATCTGAGATATCCTTAGCCTCCTGTGACACAAAGTGATGTAAATATCTCTTAGTTGTACTACAAAGGCTCAGCTAGGGAATCGAGAACATTGCTGTAGATGCTGGACATTCTGAAGTCCCAAGAACAATAAACTTGCCAAGGAACTAGAAAATGAAAATTCAGAGTTATGCCCCTCCTGACCTTGTGGCATTTCAATAGTGAGAGTCACTGCCTTGGAGGGTGCTCGCTCAGAGCCACACACCAGGAAATCTTTTAAAAGTGAGTTTCCTGTAGCTAGGGAGGTACCCGTTCCAGTGTCACAATCCACTTACTGTCTGACTTAGGTGTCCCTTCCTGTAACAAATGCATTTGTTCCTTGAAGCAAAGCAACTACAGTAGCAACAGAGAAAGGGGCAAGAGTAAGGAAGTATCTCTTCTAAGTGGAACTAAGGAGTGGAAGAAATCAGAAGTGGAAATTATCTTCCAGTATCCTAGAGACAGATACACTATGCCCTTCAGACCTGGTAAAATTGGGCTACCTTGGGGGAGTTATTTAAGTGTCCACACCATGGTTTAATCACCAAAGCCACCATTTGAACAAAAGAATTTAACTTCTTAATATAGCTTTATACATGATGCTTCCTGGGAGTATCTTGATGATTGATTTCTTAGGGCAAGATTATGTTTTTCCAACTACAGAAAAGCAAACTGAGGTAGAGGCAACTGCAGCTGTTCTCAGCTCCACCTCCCTGGTAATGACAGAGGAGGACAAGAATCAAATCTGGAGCTGGTACCTTGCTTCCCTGCTTCTTTGCTTGCTTGATTGGTTCATTCATGTATGATTCTGGATGCATGTTTATCTACTATGTGTGGTTGGACAAGATGGTGCTAAATATTTTCTATTGCTACTGCTCCAAACCCACTTTCCACATCCCTCAGCTTGTCACTGAGTCCTCCTGAACCTCCACGGGATCCACCAACAAACTGGACATCATTGGGCTGGGCAGAGCCATCCCAAGTCAGAGCTTTCCTGATGAAATAGTTCCTTGTTATGTCAATGACTTAACATTTTTGATGTAAATCCACATTCCGGGTATAACTGGGCTCCAGATACCATTTTACCCAGGGAAGATACAGAGACATACTGCAAAGTCTTGACCTCATGCACTTCAGAGCCTACGCACAGGGAGAAAGTAGAAAATAGATTCACACAATCGTTTCTGCTAACTCTGTGAGAGAGGGAGTAGATCACTATATAAGGTGGTGTGTTCTTGTCATAGGTCTAGGCACAGTGTTTCTCATTATATGGAGCATAGATGTGTTTCTCATTATATGGAGCATAGATCTGCCACCCCATCCCCTCAGCTGGTTGGACTTGTGGTGCCTCCCCCTCCCAGCAGGGTCAAATAAACTAATCCCTGATGCTTTTCTTATGTTGGACAGCAGCTTTCATGCACTCCTCTGACTTTCCCCTGTATGCTTTTTCCTGCTGTGATTCTCTTATGTCCTTGAATCAAAGATGAAGAGATTTCTATAGCTGTCTTGGTCATCAGAAGACTTTAGAATTCTCTCTTCTTTTCTCTTTATCCAGAAGTCGAATCTGGGGAGCAGAGAGATGAGAAACCCTGCCAAATAAGCTTAAAACAAGTTTTCTTAATGATCGGATGTGTAACCCTTTATTGTATCATGAAACACACTTCCACTTTCTACAGGTCCAGATTTGCTCCCAAACTCTAAATATGATATGGTCACTCCACATTTCGTTGTGTCTGTCTTCTCCTTCGGCTAGTCACACTTTTTGTTAATGCTGCCTAACCTGAGAGGGTAGGAACTCTGTTGGCCTCCTGATCAGATTGTGGAGCACTGGACTTCCCACTGAATCGGTGACCCTCGAGGATGACTGCATATCAGAGGTGTCTGGAGCATTTATCAAATGTACCAATACTAAGTCTACTCAAGAGTGATTAAATCAAGACAGATCCCAAGCATCGGTAATTCCCCCAGTTAGTTCTGATTTACACTAAGGGCCAAGAAGCTCTACATTAGAGAACACCACCTCATTTTCCTAAAAGGTGAGAATCAGTATTATATTTCAGTCCAAGAAGGTAAGGTGATTGGTTCTGAGCATTTGATTATACAACTTCAGTTCATTTAAATATATATGAAGAATGATTGGCTTGGCCTCATTTCTTTCTAATATATTCAGAGACATAAGCTGACATGGCCTGCTCTTGTATCCATACCTTGAATTCGTGTATAGGTCTGAAGTCCCCAAGTCTTGTACAGACCCGTATAGACATCTTTGCCTTTTCTTTGGCTTTTGGCCTGTGCAAGAAGGAGTATCATTATAGATACTTTATAGCGAGGGCATACAGATGTCCACAGTTCAGAGAAACAGTCCAACTGGCAGCAATCAGCTATTTGGTGAAGTCAAAGGAGTATTTGTTCTCATTTTCATTTATTGACAATGTCCATGCAAAGAAGAGCTCGGTCCTTATAAATTTTATATTTAGGTGGAAAAATAGGTTACAGAAAAAAATCTATGTACACAAAAGGAGAGAGGAAATATGTATGATAAATACAAAGAATAAATGAGCCCAGTCCTAAGGAGATGTGACTTTTTACTATGCACCCTTCTCATCATCTCTGCATCTGTGCTTGATCCCCTCTGCAAGCATCTTCTCTCTGATATCCCCATGCATTGGTTGTAGTTAGAAGTTTGAATGGGAATCTACTAAGTTATGATTTTTTTGAGGATAGGCCCTGCATCTTCACCATATTTGTATCTCCAGTTGCAGCCACAGTAATTGACACATCACCTATGCTATAAAATCATTTGCTGAGTGACGCTGCCAATGGATTGTGTGTGCCCCAGTGGTACATATTGTGCACATCCCTGCCGGGAGCTCAGCCCACCCCTTTTATTTTCTCAGTAGTCCTGGGGCCAAGTAAATGGGCACCTTAAAAGAGAGGGGTGGAGGAGTGGAAGGGAGAGAAGAGGAATGGGAGAAAACAAGAATGAAGATATATCATGGACAGGATCCAATTCCCAATGATGAAGGTGATCATAATGTGTACCTAAAGTGTACCAAGAAACTCAATGAATTTTTAAAAAGGGCCTATCAGTCTTCGCAGGTATATTTCACCAGCTTTAGACTTTCTGTCTTTCTGTGTTTGCTTAGTTCTCAGGCAAACAGTGACCTAGGAGGGGGAAAAAACAATTTAAAAAATTACAGCTTTTAGATTAGAATTTGAAAACAGGTCCATGTATATACATGAATGTGTGTGTAATCTTTTTTTTTTTTTTTTTTTTTTTTTACCTTTCCCTTTTCTCAAGTCTTATAGTGAAAGATAGGCTACATGGAAGGAAGTAACATTGGATGAGAAGTCAAAGTACAAAATCTGCTAATGACTTTCACTTTAGGGACTTGGATATTCCATTTTTTCTTTGGCTTTAAGATGATGGAATTCCACTAGCTAACCTCCTGGGTGACCTTTCCTTGCAGTATCACCGTATACACGTGCTTATCGTCTATTATAGTGATTTTTGAATACCGTGTGTGCTTCTTTACCTACTTACAACACTTCAGGAAGGAGGACGCCTAGAGAAAGAATTTGAGCAACAAACTTCTGTTTTGGTTTTGATGAACAGAAACCAGTCATATGCTTGTAGGTGAAATCTTGTGATTTCTGGGACTTTTTCTCCCTTTGGAGCTGTAGGAAATGCCTCGGAAGCCATCAGGGTCCTCTATGAGCTTTAGCTTAGGTTTCAGAAATCTGAGTGCCCAAGCCAATGAGGAAACCTCTGACTATAGAAGTGTTCGGTTCCATTGTGTTTTGTGCTTTGATTTCTACCTCACCCACTAGCTCACGTGCTCTGCTGATTTTATTCTAATTAAACATTATTTCCCACTAAAAACAATGCTCCAAGATAAAGCCCCGCAGATGACCTACGGAAATGTTACCACAAAAGGGATCTTGCAGTAACAGAGTAACAGAAGAAAAGCTGGTGGCCAATCAGAATTGTCCTCTGAAAAGAAGACAGTGGTAATCCTGGGGGAAGAGGGAGGTGTGCTATCTGTTCACAGTCGGAGGAAGTCTGACCAGGATGAACGACTACGGGATCTACCCACCCATTCTCTTTGGTCCACTTCGCTGAAACACTCCTGTGAAGAGCTGCAAGAGTGTAGAAGTTCGGGGACAGAGTCCTGACCAGCAGCCAACCCACCTGTGCAGTGGGGGGGGGGTGAGGGGCTCTCCTCTCAGTCCTAACATCTCCAAGCGTCCTAGAAAGTGTGAATCCCTTTGAAATCCCAATTCTGTCTCATGCTCTTGAGGCAGACCATTCGCATTCGCAGACCGTCGTGACCCCGTATCTGTTCTATGCTGTTTTGTAAGACAGACGTGTCTCTGAGGGCTTGCATTCCTCGGCTGCCCCGAGAAGCTTCTTTCTGCAGCTCAAATACAAACACTCAGAGAGATTAAAAATATCATTTAAAAAGCAAAAAGCAAAAAAAAAAAAAAAAAAACAACACTGAAGCCACTCAGCTGGGCTCACTCCCAGCACCCTGTGTAGGAAACTGGATGTGGACTTGCGTTCCTCTGGCCATCCCCGCCTCAAGGGTCCAGCTGTGGTGAATAACAAGCAAATGCACACGAGCAACTGAATGCAGATAAGTCGCTTAACAAAAAAATAACCCCCTGAAAGTGAAATGTAATTACCAGGGTAGAAAAAATATCGCACCCAGTTTGGAGAACCTATCACATCTCGCGCCTCCTCGCGCAGCTCCCCAACACTGCTCCTGTTGTGTCAGACAGTGGCAGTGTTGAGCCCGGGAACCCGCGCCCAGCCCGTGGCGGTCCCCGCGGTCGCTCAGTCTCCGCGGCCGCCTCCGACTCGCAGGAGCCGCTGGGCCGCGAGGGCGCTGGGGAGCGGGCGGGGCGCGGACGGCGGCGGGGGTCCCGGCCGGCCTCCACGAACTGTGCTCCTTCTCCCCGGCCTCAGCGCCGCTCCTTCCAATTGACCGAATTTCAGCGAGAGCGGGGGGGTGGAGGCAGAGGTCGCTCCCCTCCGCCCGCCCGCCCACCCGCCGCCCGCTCCGGCCCGCGCCTCCCTCGGCTCCAGCCCGGGGGCGGCCCGCGCGCGCCGGCCGAGTCCGGTGGGCGTCCGCGTCCCCTCCGGGCAGGTCGCGCGGGGTGGCGGTCCCCGTCGGCCCCGCCGCGCTGCCGCTCCGCTCCTGCCCCCTCCCCCGCCCGCGCCCTCCCCCTTCCTTTCACCAGGACTCCGGGACCCGGGAGAGGGCGCGGGAGGCAGCGCTCGGGCCCGACCCCACTCCGGCGCGCGCTGGGGACGCGGGCGGGCGGGCGGCGGAGGGACGCGGCGGGGGCGCGGGGCGGGCGCGGTCATGCAGCGGCGGCGGCGGCGGCGGCGACAGCACTAGCGACCGCGGGCGGACGAGCGAGCGGCGGGCTGGGCGGCCCGGCGCCGCCGAGCGAACTGCACAGCTCAGCAAAAGCGCCCTCGCCCTCCGCGCGCCGCCTCCCGCGAGCCCCGGCCCGGCAACATTTCGTAAAGCTCCGATCCATCCTTTGAAGAGAGGGGAAAAAAATAGCATGGATCGGAGAGCCGGGGATATATATATGTGCGTGTGTGTGGATGTGCGTATATATATGTATATAATCTTTTTTGGCTCCTGCTAAAATTAGCCGGGCTCCCTCGCGCCCGGGAGCGAGTGTGTGCGTGCGGGCGTGTGTGTGAATGTGATTACTCCAGGACTCCTCGGGCTCCGGAGACGCCATTTTCCCCCTTGATATCTCTCTCCATAAATCGGTGGCGCGGCGGAGGCGGCCGCGTCGGGCGGGAAGCGCGGGGTCGGCCGGGGCGCTCGCCGCTCGCCGCCGCCTCCGCGCGCCCGGGGGCCCCGCGCCCCCCCAGCGAGGGCGGCCCGCCCCGCGCCGCGCCGTTTGACAGATGCTCATCGCCATGGAGTTGCCGCAGCAGCACCTCTGGGGGCTCGAGCGAGCGCACCGAGCCGGGATCTGAGCGGAGCCGGAGCCGCCGGGACATGGGTGAGCACGCGCGGCGACCTTGGCCCGCGAGCCCCGGCGCCCAGCCTTCCGCCGCCGCGCCGGGGCTCCGCGCGCCCGGGGCCGGGGGGCGGTGTGTGTGCCCGGCGTGCAAAAGTTCACGTCGCCGCCGCGCCGGGGCTTTGACTTTGCACCGGGCGGGAAGGGGGCAGACGCGGCCGAAGGGGCGGGATACCGGTCCCCGAGAGGCTGCCCGGGGTGGGCGCGATTCTGGCCGGCCCGCGGGTGGGCGCGATGCCGCCTCAATTGGAGTGGCCCGTTGGTGGCGGCGAGGGTGGAAGCGTCGGGCTGGAGGGCTGGGCGCTTATTGAGTTTCGCCTAATCTGATCCCCCTGCCCGCCCCCAGCCTTTTGCACCCTCCCCTGGTCCTGCGCCGGCTGCCGGGGCTGGCGGGTTTGGCGTCGGTGGAGTGGACTCGGGAGGGGGAGGGGGAGGGACGGGGTGGGAAGGCGGCAGGATATTTTTCTCTCCCTCTTTCTCTCTCTCTTTGTAACTTGCAGGTTAAGTGGAGCTAGAGAGCTACATTGTAACCTAGTTGGATGGGGGGGGTGGGTTGTATCAGAATCTAACGTGTCGTTAATAGAGAGAAGAACAGGCGAGAAGTGGTCCAGCCGGCGAAGGTTGGTGTATGCTTGTGTTCTAGCTGTGTGTTGGTCTTTCTCTTAAAAATCTTAATGGTTTTGAGTGTCTTTCTGGTGCTTTCTGGTTTGGGGATTCTGAAAAGACAGGAATCCCCTTAAAAGCAGACGAATGCACGCATTGTGTGCGTTTCAAGAGGAGCCCGGAGCTTGGGAATTAAAGGCAGGCTTCCCCGCTCGGTGGTTTCCACTGGGAAAACACTCCGGAAAGGAAGCCCTTCGCTATCGATTTATTGTTTTTGTCTTCCCAACCATTATCTCTTTGACCAAAATACTGTCTGAGAAGTTCCACAGAGACAAAGTCAGGTAAACTAGAGTGGGCAGATCTTTAGCAAAATGGTGATAACGGTGATGCTGTTTGGGGTGCCTGTTTGTGATAGAAGCATTGTTGGGTAATTGCAATTTCTGATCGGTAGAGCATGCTGGTTCTGAAAAAATAAGTTACTGCCGAAATGCCTTCTTCCAGCCCCCTCCCCTTCACGCCGCCTTCACCCCTCCTCCCGGACCCACACCGATTACTACAGTTCTGAAATTGGATCCAATTGGAAATATTTTCTTTGGCGATGGGAAAGTTGTGCAGTTGGAATTAGGGGGTGAGGCTGGAGGTACAGGGAGCGTTGTGTGTGCGCGGGGGGGGGGCGTCTTATTGCCCCCGGTGCTGTTTATTCTTTATGTGTCTGTGCGGGATTCTCAGCGTGTATATCTGTCTAAAAGGACTGTTGAGGGAAGGATTTCCGATTTGTTTCCGTTTCAAATAAACTGTCCTGATAATCTCATGGATGACGTTTAATACTCAAAGGGCAATTTGTGTGCCTCTTTAACCCAACAGAAATTGTTCTCCTGAGGGGAGTTTATTCTGGGATTCTAGAGCGGCTCCTTCGCCTTCCCAGCCCCCTACTCACCCCTTCCCCAGTAAAGTTTGGTTGGAGTCCACTGTCTTTATGGAAATACTGATACTACTTGTTTTTCTCTTACATTCTTTTCCCTGCTTTTTCTTTTCGTTCCTTCGCTCTTCATACTGTTTTCCTTCTTGTCCTGTAGATTTGCGCCGAAACTTTCACAAAATAGCTGTCGCCAAAATTGGGAGTTTGGGCCCCACCCCTCATTTGCCCTGTAGTTCGTACAGGTAAATCTGAGTCTCCTCCGAATTTGGCGTGTGTGTGTGTGTGTGTGTGTGTGTGTGTGTGTGTGTGTTTTGGAGAGGAGGGTGGAGTAGAAAGACTTGGAGAGGAAGAATGCTGCGTGTGCAGGCCACATCTGCAGCTCTGAGCCGGACCGGGGACTCACTTTGCACACGATAGGAGGCGGGGCCAACAGGCCAGGGGGCGTGTGAGGGAGGAGAAAGTTTGTGGCACTCTAAGATGTAGCTGGTTTACAATCCCTGCTCCCTCCCTCCTCCTTCTCTAGAATATTTTGGCTTCCACTGTCTTTATACTCCTGAGGGAGGGAGGCGGGATCTCTTTTGCTTGGATGTAGGATACCCAGGTTTCAAAGGAAGTTGAAGGTGCTGTGTTTTCTCTTGTGTTTAATCTCCTTGCCTATTACCAGAAAAGGGTGTTAGGACAGAAGATTTGAAGTAAATCAGAAGAGGAAGACGAAAGCAAGTTGAATGCAGAGCGTTTGAAACCAGTAGGGGATGTGGGCCCAGAACACAGGGGGACCAAGCTCTCCTAGGGCGCACAGGGACCTCCTCCCACATTAAGAAAAATCATGTAGTGTTGAGAAGTTGAATTTGTGCTGGAACTGGGCTGTAAGAGCTGTAGCCACTGAGGTAACCTGAGTTGAGCTGGGGGAGGTGGTGAGCAGACTGCAGCCAGGAGCCAGAGAAGGGAAGGGACTTGTCTCTCCTGGGGTGGGGGGTGGTAGATGAGTGCTCCTGGAATAAACAAACTGGACTTGGAGGAGGGGAAGGCTGGTATTGAAGTGAGGAGGAAGGATTGTCTGAGAGGCAGCAGCGTCTGTTAGGAAGGGGGCCACCTCTAGCCTGAGAGAAAATATCAATTGCCTTATATGTTCATGAATGGGCCAGGCCAGTGAAGGCTTGTAATCTGATCTTTTGCATGTTAACATCAGAATGTTACATAGCAAGGCTCTGCTGGGAGGCCCAGTTCTGGACGTCTTGCTGAGGAAACCTGGGCATATCCTCCAGGGAACTGAACCACCCCTGGTGCCCTGACGGCTTCTGGTTTTCAACTTGCTTTGCTTAAGCTAGCCACTTTGTAAATCACCTGATATAAGTGTATGTAGTTTGAGGAAGAGAGGAAGCCCTGCTTGGGATCTTTGTAGAATTTACTTGAAAATGGTCTATGGGGAGAGGCAGAGGCTGGATTTTGCTGAAGAAGAAATAAATAGGTAGATACTTTCCCCTGGGTTCCCTATTCCTTTTCTGCTGTTATCTTAACTTTGAATTCCATTAGGGCCTGAATCGATATTTGTCTGGCACAAAAATGTACATCCCAGAGAGGAAAGTTATTGCAATACGGTCTTTGTTTTTCCTTGTGCTGCAGACTCTGCTCTGAAACTTCTATATACTATGCAAAAAAGGGAGATTTGAAATAGCTAGATGGATGGGACGTCCTTTCTGGGTTCTGTGGAGACACTGAAACTTGGCCTCCCAGAATGCCAGTTATTCCCTTGGAGACTTGAAGTTTTAATTGAAACCAGAAAGCTATTGAAGCAGCCCAGCCAATGAAAGCCTGTTTTCTCTGATGCTCAGGGATGGGAAAAATGATTTTTTTTTACTGCTGGCATTTCAAGTTGCTTCAGTTCTGCTACTGCCAGAAGAGTGGGGTAAATAATGATGAACATGTTAGCATTGTAAGGAGTTGCAATGCCACAAAGATGGGAGGGTGGAATTTGGTTTGTTGAGGGGCTGGGGGTGTGGGGGTGTCCTAGCAGAGGATGGAAGTGAAGAACCTAAAAAGGGTGCAGTGGTCCTGGAGAATTAGTGGCTCCAAAATGCCTGTGATCATCAGTGCAAAGGGAAAGAGTTTAGTTGGGTTTACAGTTCTGAAAGTTCCACTCCTGGTAATAATTCACCCCTGGTAGCTGTGCCTTGGTGCTTTAGACCTGTGCTTCATGTAGTCCTGGTAGGAACACATATGAAGTGGAACAAAACTGCTGATCTTCTGGCCAGGAAGCAAAGGAGAGAAAGAAGGGGCTGAAGTCCCCCAGTTTCTTCCTAGGAGGCCCCAGTAACCTCCCACTTAGGCCCCAGTTCTTAAAAGCTTTACCACTTCCCTCTAGTGCCATTCTTGGGGTCAAGCCTTTAATGTGAACTCTGAGGAGGGGATTCATCAACCAAACTCTGATGCCCTATGAGTTTCCACAGAATTTGAGCCAAAATGAAGTAGAAGTGCCACCATCATGCCTATTGCTGTAAGATTCATGCACTATGTAGAGCTGTTTCTCACAGCAGCCCTGCTGTCTCACAAACTACTCATGGAATTTAGACCCTTTGGGCAGCCAGACACTCAATGCATGCAGAGAAGAACATCCAGGGAACCCACAGAGCGTGCT
The DNA here is from genome assembly GCA_004026965.1 of Petromus typicus. Classification (NCBI taxonomy): domain Eukaryota; kingdom Metazoa; phylum Chordata; class Mammalia; order Rodentia; family Petromuridae; genus Petromus; species Petromus typicus. Next base: position 32,615 of record PVIR01002604.1, read on the forward strand.
TCATGCTGGATGACTACAGGGCTGATGCCCATGTACGTTACTGGACACAAGTGTTCTTTTGTGCTTTCACATAGTCTTCTGCTAGCTTTTGTGTCTCTTTAAACACACCAAGTTGGGCTGAAGTTTGGGAGCACCATATCCTAGATGCCTTGGTCTAAATTTATAGTTCCTTCTGTTCCTATCTAGAAAGTTCAAAGATTCATGCCCCCAAAGCTTTCCATTTAGGGATGTTTTACTCCACAACTTTTACCATGGAGAAAACGTTTTCCAAGTGGTCCTTGAGTTAGATACTGGCAGTTGACATCCTATCCTGTTCAGAGCAGACGATGCTCGGGCCAAGTGAAGAATGTAGACAACCCTGGAGGTCACAGGGTCCTTGGGAGGAAGGAGCCATCTCTTCCCTAGGAGCTGATGATGGATTTTGATACACAGAACTCCAGGTAATAATTGTAGGCTGCTGAGACAGCAGAGCTGACCCTCAGCTGAGCAGAGACCAGGGGATGTATGAAGAGAACCTTGTCAGATGGGAAACATGTTTCCTTGATCCAATTTTTCTTTTCCAACCCAAAATACTTTCTTTGAAATTTTGTTCTTTTCAAAAATATCTTCATATCAGCCCCCTTGGTTCTTTTGAGGAGGGACACCATCTTATTCTCATTTAAAATCTTACCCCCATTCAGAAGATGAAGCAATGGACAGCCTGGGTTGCCTGAAATGACACATGCTGGTGGTCGACCAGGGACAGACTGCTGTTGTAAAGTGTGAACAGCTTCACCCTGGGTGTGATGAGATCTGTGCTGGAACTTGTCTGCACTCCTTCCAAGTTAAATGATCCTCAGCAAGTTCTTTAACCTCTTTGAACCTCTGTAACCTAATCAGGGAATAGGGACAAAGATGTCTACATCTCCTGTTTCATACAGGTTGTAAGAATTAGATAAGACCAGCTAGTTTCTGTAATTGAACTGTGGAAGGATTTCCAGGCTGTATCCTGGAAGTTGGTGCTTGGGATTACTGCTGTGTGCCATGGTGCAGCGATAAATAACCCCTTGGAATGATCAGAAATGCCTGCAGGGCCCTGGATGGTCTAATAATTCAATTGACTTAACGGTGTCTATGCATATACTGATGACTCAGGTGAATATATGTAGTTAATTACTTATACATTCATATATGCTGCATTTCCAGATGCGTGCTACATAGTGTCTGGGACTCAGAGTCTTACTTATGTGATCTTCATTTTGGCTCAGGGAAGTGCGTATGCTTAGGAGATGCCCTTTGAGTAAAGGATCAGGAGAAGCGAAGGAAAGAAAAAAAATGCCGCCACATAGAAAAGGAAGGAAAAGGGAGGAGAGGGAAAGAGGGGAGTCTCCATCAGTGGACTGTAGAGGTTAAGTAGTAATGCTCCGGACATAATATCCATCTGTCCAAAGAAGAGAATTGTTAACATGTTTATCTCTGCTCTGTCAAATCCTGGAAGTTCTGTGGAATCAGGAAAGATCATAGAGTCTGTTGGATCCCAACCCTCTCTGTGCCCTCCTCTCACTCTTTCTCGTGGTACCTGGCTGGCCCTGTGGAGCAGCCTGTGCCTGGTGTCTTGCAGGGCTCTGAAGTGAACCCCGTCTGACGCAATGCACAAGGCTCTGCTCCTGTTAGACTGGTTTCCTTACCACCTTGGCACTCTGTCACCTGCCCACTTCCACCTCTGAGAGAGGTATGAGAATTGCCACCGTCCATCTGGAAGGTGGCCTGACTGGTCCTTTTTAACCAGAGCATCCACTGGCATCACCTTGCCTCCTCGGTGGTGACACACTCCTCACTCCTCACCACCTCTGAGCTCCTTGTCCACAGTCCCAGAGTACTTCAGGTCTAAAGCAAGTGGCTGGCACCCTGTTATGCTGCTTTGTTACTTGTTTCACGTGCTTTGCCAAATGGAGTCCTTGAAGCAGGGGACCAATCTTGTCTTTCCAAGTCCCACAAGTATTCATGATTGAGCTTCGTTGCATGAATGAATCACATCATTTATGTGAAGGCAGAATATTAAAAATAAGTGTTACTTAAGATGTGCTAAAACTTGGCAAATGAAACAACACTATGAGGACTTCTTAGAGTAATAACTACTTAGGTTAATGGCTTTTTATGTTTTTGGCTATCGTTCAGAGAAGTTCATCCAATCTTAGTTTTTCCCTCAAAGAAGAGGTAATATTTTACCACATGTGCATCCCTTTAGTCACTGAGTCACTCATTCATTCAGTCATCAAACATTTATTGAGTGCCTTTTAGAAGCTCATCACCAGCCTAACACACACAGCTCTTGACTTTCTCTGAAAATTCCAATTGCATTTCTGTCCATTGCACTCATTTTGGTGCTTAACCATCCAGTTGTCTTTGTTGCTCAAGTCCAAGTGCTTTTCTACTCATCAGTAACTGGGTGAGCGTAACCACAGTGCAAAATACTAGAAAAGACTGAGAAGAGAAAGGACCCCACAAAGAAGATTCCAGAGGGAGTCTCAGAAGCCAGGCTGCAGGCTGGTCGGGCCACCAACTAGCTATATGATGTGGATTAAGTTGCTTTTTCCCACTACTCTTCCCTTGAACTGTTGTAAAGTGAAAAATTTAGGGTTGATATAGATAGTCTCTTCTGAAATTTTGGTATGCTGCAATTAGATGGGATTTTAAAGTCAACTTAAAATTCAGAGCACCTGAGACTCTTTTACTGAGCTCCCAATAACTGCTCAAGCCGAACCCACTGAGTTAAGGCGCTTTGCTCCATGTTTGATGTGGTTGAGTTGCTGAATGAGAAGGTGGTGCCCTGGGGTAAACTGAACTGGGCAAAGCTGCTCATTGGCAACAGAACAGGCTCCAGGAGTGGGGAGAGGAGGGAAAGGTGAACTCCATGAAGAGGGATACCACAGCGGTGCTGTGGAAGGAAGAGTGAAATTATCCCCACTTCTCTTAAAGACTTGTCCTCTTTAGTGGAACAATTCAGTTGAAACAAAGGACTTGGTACCAAGTCAGCTTCTGGAGTGTCCAAAGTTCATGTCTCTGTCAAGAACAGGATACTGCATCCCACTTTCTGTGTCCAGTCAGCATCTGGAGACTCTGCTGTTGATTCTTCATTCTCCGTATAGATATAGGGTCTAAGAATCATTCCCTCATCTGGATTCTAAAGCTCTTCAAGGCATAATGCCGGGATATCTTCTCTGTCCCCGTGGCACCTGCTCTTCCCTGCCATGGGAAGTCACTGTCATCCTGTGTTTAGTAATGAGCAGAGTGTAGCTTCGTGTTCATTTTGAGCTTAGAACACAGTTTGTTGAAAGCCAGAACACTCTATGATGATGTTGGACTGGGATGGGAGCAGAAAATTTGGCTTTGACTTAACTCACTGGGCAAGTTCCATGGAGTTTCTGAATCACCTAGGGACATATCCATTGGATAGTTAGGAAAAGAAAGTTACTTTGGACTGCAAAGATGCTGCAATACTTTTACCACAGGATCGTGCAAAGGATTCGCAAGTGAAGAAGGAGAAGGAGAAGGAGAAGAAGAAAGAAGCAAACAATGTAAAAGCAATTTGTTCATGGTTCCTTCTGTTGGCCAGTGATTCAGTCTTGTCAGTGGAAAACAGCTGCACGGAGTTGGGACATAGACTTTGAGAGATGTAGAGATTGGAGAAGCTGAATTTGATTAATCCAACATAGTAGTTTAAAATGGTCATCAAAGACTGGTGGGCTTCCTCCACTTGTAGCAAGCAGAATAATGAAATCTGGGTAACATGTCCTGTGCTATTGTCCATGACCTGTTGTTATTTGAGCAATGAGATCTTTGATCTTTTTTCAAGTATTGATTAATAGAAGTGGCTAAAAAAGGACGATTTGATGTGACAGTTCTGTGGGCCTGCTTTCCACTTGTTACTCTGCCCTCTAGAGTTCTATTACCACCAGTTTTTGATATACAAATATTTTTTAAAGTCTCAGTATCACACCGGTGTGAACTGTTTTGCCAGATACTTTTGGCAGTCTGCTGTGGGATGCATCTTTTGCCCTTGGAGAATGGACATTATATTTTGAGAGACATGCTTAGCATAAAGGAAAATCACCACCCTGCAGCTGTAGCAGGGACATGATCCCAAGTGAAATTTTGCTGCTTTTTTACAGAGATAACATGTAATCAAGGAAGGCTTCAAAGTAAATATGGTTGAGTTTCAATGGAAAGCGGAAATAAAAGAGCATTCTTCATGGGTAAAATACCTTTGGCATAGGGTTGGAGGTGAGATGAAGTTTAAGTGTGAATTTGGAATCACTTCAAGGAAACATCTTAATGGTAAGTGTGCAATACATCTGGCAGGAATCAGTAGCCCTAAAAATGAAGGGCCAAATGGTTGATTTTGAAGATCAGACACTTTGCTGCTCTCAGGTCTTCTGAACACAGCAGAAAAAAAAAAACCTAAAGCCCTGTAAGTTGGATGTAGTTACCTTCTTAGGTCATTCATTCAAGCTATCACCTTTTCAACCCCTATTCAGCTAAATCATTTTGTTCATTGACATTAGGAATAATGCCATGAAACTCTGATGAATGCTTCAGGGATCCCAAGGAATGAAGGACAGGATAAAGTGTCTGCCCTTACCCTGGGTGTAGAATGTCCTAAGCTTTCCTGGAAAACAGTGTAGGAAGAGTGGCTACCTGTCAGGCTGAGTGCTGAATTGTAATTGGATCCTGGGAGGCAGATCAGAGAATGTGTCAAGGAGTGAGTGGACCTCAGCTGCATCCTGAACAATAGGACCCAGACAGTACTGGGTAGAGTGCAAAGCAACAGGGAAAATGATGTACTTGAGATTGTAGAGTGAGAAAGAAGATAGTTTAACATAGGGTCCATGGGTGTCAGAGAGGAGGACAGAGGGGTTGGAGTCCTGTAAGAAACATGCCAAGGCTCCCTCTTCCCACAGCTGAGCAGAGAAGCCATGAGCACTGTCCTCCAAGTGCAAGAATGGCCTGAGGAGCAGGAAAGAAACACTGAGAAAGGTCCATGCACACTACCAGGAAGAACTGTACCATCAGACCATATGCCTGTGGCTGTAGGTCATGTGCAACTCCAGCTTATCAGTCTGGAGTTCAAAAGAGTTATCATTACAATAAGCAAAATATTACATGTTAGTATTTGGGCTGAGGATTAGCCACTCTGTGGCACATAAAACTCTATGATACTATATTTTATCACTAGAAGTTTAATATGTAATAAGAGAAAGACAGAAAGTTGCAGTATTCATGCAAGAATTGAAAGAGCTCTATGTAGCTAGAGAAGAAGTATCACAAAGGAATGAAAGTGCAGTTTTATTTATTTAGCTCTCTTTTATGCCTACCATCTTCTACAGCAGAAGCATAAATATATGTCAGATTATACTTACATTCAAATGATAGCGAACGAAGCAATCACTGAGTCAGATTGGTTTAGAAGTTGTGGAACTTCGTTCAAGACTGAACAGACAGTAAGATCAACATGGGACAGCTTTGCAAGGAAGACTAAGAAATTTATACTCTGTTCCATCATTTGGTTTTTCTCCAAGTAAATTTTCCCGTTTACTCCCAATGCACAAATGACTGGGGGAGACTCCAAGTGGTCATTCATTCTTGTTTAGACACAAGAGGCATCATGAGTCAGATGACAGTTGGAGCCAAATGAACTCTCCCTGTGATCTCGATATCTCTCTCTTTTGTAATTGACTTTATTGGTACATTTTATACATACATTATGATCACATTCAGCATTGAGAATTTCTACTCGTATATGACATCTTCTCATTTTTTCTCCTTTCCCCTGCCCTCCCAACAGTCTCCACCCCCTATATACATAAGCTTTGTTTTCCTTTTTTTTAACTATTAAAATTTTTCATTCCCTTTTTTACTTTCTCCCATCCACCCTTTCCCTTTTTCTTTTACACATTTTCTTCCTATTACACATTACCTATTATACACCTGCACCTTCAGTTTTCCATACTAGAGAAAAGATATGGCATTTACACATGTGTGCCCTATTTATTTCACTTAAGGGTATGTCCTCAAGGTACATCCATTTGAGTATAAATGACTCAAATTTATCATTCTTTATGGTTCCATTTTATTAAAAAAAACCCCCTACATCCTCTTTATGCAGTCTCCTATTGATAGTATTTTGGACTATTTCCAAGATTTAGCCTTCACAAACTGAACTGCTATAAATA
>PVIR01002604.1:38926-100594 GCA_004026965.1 Petromus typicus
AACTCACATCACAGCAATCCTCCTGCCTCTGCCTCCCGAGTGCTGGGATTACAGGCGTGAGCCACCACGCCCGGCACTGGTATGTGGTATTGGTTGCCGCTGGGGTGAGTCTCCACACCCAGTATTGTTATGTGGTTACCGGGGATTGAACCCGGCTCCTTGCGCTTGCAAGACAGGCGCCGGAACCACTGAGCTATATCCCCGGCCCGACCTGCCAGTTTTTGTTGTTTGATTTTGTGATAGCAGCCATTCTTTGTAGAGTGAGATGGAATCTCAGCGTTGTTTTCCTCTGAATCTCTCAAATGAGCAGCGAAGATGAACATTTCTTCATATGTTTATTAGCTGCTTTTACTTCATCTGAAAAAGTGTCTGTTCATTTCAGATGCCCATTTTTGAATTGGGCCTTCAAATTTGGGGAACTGATTTTTTAAGTTCTTTATATACTTTAGAGAGTAGTCCTTTGTCTGAGAAATAGCTGGTAAAAAGACTTTCTCATATTGTAAGTTGTCTTTTAGCTCTGCTGGTGGTTTCTTTTGCTGTGCAGAAGCTTTTTTTTTTTTTAGGTTTTTTGAGACAGGGTCTCACTTTGTGGTTCAGGCTGGCCCTGGCTCAGCCTCAAACTCACATCACAGCAATCCTCCTGCCTCTGCCTCCCGAGTGCTGGGATTACAGGCGTGAGCCACCACGCCTGGCACTGTGGTATGTGGTACTGTTTGCTGCTGGGCGTGAGTCTCCACACCCAGTATGGTATGTGGTCACCGGGGAATCGAACCCAGGCCCTTGCGCTTGCAAGACAGGCGCCAGAACCACTGAGCTAACTCCCCGGCCCCAGAAGCTTTTTAATAAGATGAAATCCCAGTTGTTGATTCTTTCTGCTAGTTTCCTTTCTGCTGAGGTTTTGTTCATAAAATCTTTCCCTATACCAATGTCTTCAAGAGTTCTACCTAATCTATTTTCCAGCAGGTTTAGTGTTTCTGTTTTAATATTTAGGTCTCCAGTCCATTTTGACTTGAATTTGATGCACAGAGAAAGAGATAGATCTAGCTTTAATCTTTGGCAATGAGAAACACAGTTTTTCTAGTACCATTTGTTAAAGAGGCTGTCTTTCCTCCATTAAGGGTGTTTGGCTTCTTTGTCAAATATTAGGTAGCTTAATATATCTGAAGTTTTTTTTCTGGATGTTCTCGACTGTTCCATTGATCCTCAGGTCTGTTTCCTTGCCAAGACCATGCTGTTTTTAATCACAGTCGCTTTGTGGTATAATTTCAAGTTGAAGATTGTGATACTCCTGCCATGATCTTGTTGCCTAGGATTGCTTTTGCTATTCTAGATCTCTTGTGGTTCCAGAAGAATTTTTGGATTATTTCTTCTAGATCTGTGAAATATGCTGTTGGGATTGTATTGAATCTGTATAGTAATTTTAGTAGTATGGCCATTTTGACAATATTACTTTTTTCTACCCAGGAACAAGGGATGTCTTTCCATTTTCTAATATCCTCTTTGATCTCTCATTTCAGAGTGCTATAGTTTTCAGAGTAGAGATCTTTCACTTCCTTTGTTAGGCTGATTCCTAGATATTTCATTTTTGGGGATCCTATTGTGAAAAGAATTGATTCCCTGATGTCTCTATGAGTAAGTCTGTTCATGTATACAGAGGCTATTGATTTTAGAGTGTTGACCTTGTATGCAGCTAGTCTACTAACTATGGTGATTAAGTCTAGCAGTCTTTTGGCTATGATTTTAGGATCTTCTATATAAAGTATCATCTCATCAGCAAATAACAGTAGTTTAATTTCTTCCTTACCTATCTTTATTCCTTTCTTTTGTCTAATTGCTGTGACTAATGTTGGAGTGGTAAATAGGAGCGGTGATAGTGGACATGTTTGTCTTATTCCTGATCTCAGCATGAAATGATTCAGATTTTGATCATTGAATATGAGATTGGCTTTTGGTTTCTCATAAATATCTTTTATCAGACTAAGATAAAGACCATCTATTCCAATTTACTGTAGGGTTTTAATCATGAATGGGTGTTGAATTTTGTAGAATACTTTTTCTGCATCTATTGAGGTGATCATTTTGTTTTTTCCCTGAGTTTATTAATGTAGTGTATTACATGTATTGATTTATGTATTTTGAACCATGCTTCATCCCTGGAATGAATCCAGTTTGGTCAGCGTGTATGATCTTCTAGATGATCTTCTGTATTCTGTTCGCCATTATCTTATTGAGGATTTTTGCATCAATATTCATTAAGGATATTTGTCTGTAGTTGTCTTTTTTGGTTGAGTCTTTCTCTCTTTTTGGAGTTTAAGGAATAGGCAGCATTAGTTCTTCTCTGAAAGCCTAGTAGAACTCAGCAGTGAAGCCATCAGGACCAGGTATTTTCTTTGTCAATAGATTTTTAATTTCACAGATTGATATTAGGATGTTTAGCCTTATTATATCATCTTCATTCCACTTTGGAAGTTCATATGTGTCTAGAAAGATTTCCATTTCTTCTCTGTTTTCCATCTTATTGCAATACAATTTTTCAATGTAGGTGTTTATTATGCTTTGAATTTCTGCTGGATCTGTGGTGATTTCTTCTTTTTCATTCCTGATTGTATAGATTTGAGTCTTTTTTTCCTTTTTTTGAAAAGATTGTTAAAGAATTTGTCAACTTTATTTATTCTTTCAAAAAACCAACTCTTTGATTTGTTGATTTTTTTGTATTGCTCTCTTAGTTTCCATTGCATTAATTTTTACTCTAATCTTTATAATTTCCTCCCTTGAATGAGCTTTAGGTTTATCTCGATCCTCATTTTCTAGTAGGTTTAGGTTCAGCAATAGGTTGTTTCTTTAAACTCACTCTGTTTTCCTAGCATTTACTGCTATGACTTTCCCTCAGAGAACTGCTTTCATTGTGTCCCATAAATTCCTGTATGTTGTATTGATATTATCATTAAATTGTAGAACTGTTTAATTTTGTCTGTGACACATGGTTGCTCAAGAGAATGTTCTTGGAATTTCTTTTGCAATTATCTCCAATTTCAAAATACTGGGTTTGACAATATTCAGGGGACAACTTCAATTTCTTTGCATTTACTGGAGAAGGACCTGTGAGCAGCCGAGAAGAATGTACATTCTTACTTTGTGAAGTGAAATACTCTGTAGGCATGTATTGTCATTTGTTCAAAAGTTTGGCTCAGTTCAAGTATTTAATTATTGATCTTTTATGCAGTCTATCTGTCTGTTTGCAACAGTGGAGTATTAAAATACCCTACTACTATTGTATTGAGCTTATCTGCTTTTTCATGTCCATTAATATTTGTTTTATATGGTTAGGTGAACTAGAATTTGATGCATAGATATTTTGAATGCCATCTCTTACTCTTTGATTGTTCCTTGTATGAACATGTAGTGTCCTTTGTCTCTTTTAATAAGTTTTGGTTTGAAATCTATCACACCCACTCTTTTGCAGTTTCATGTTGCGTGGAGAATTGTTTTACATCTTTTAATTTCTGTCTGTGGATTTCTTTCTGAATCAAGTGTGTTTCTGGTATAAAGCATATTGTTGAATCCTTCTTCTTAATCCATTATGCTAGTCTGTGTCTTTTAATTGGCTCATTGAGGCCATTGACATTAATTGTTATGACTATTATGGACTGATTTAGCCTGTCATGCTATTTTCCCATCCTTGGTCCTTTTATTCTTTGTTTTTCCCCCTTTCCATTCAGTTTTTCGTCTTGGCTAATGAGTTCACTTTTCTTGGTCTCATGGAATTGTGACACTCATTGTCATTTTCTAGGATATTGTTTAGAATTTTTCAGTGTGTGTGTGTGTATAATATATATATATATATATATATATATATATATATATATATATGCTTGCACTGTGGTATGTGGTACTGATTGATGGTGGGTGTGAATTATTACACCCTGAATTGTTATATGTGGTTTCCCAGGATGGAGCTCGGGCTCTTGTGCTTTCAAGGCAGGTGCCAGAACCACTGAGCTAAATCCCCAGCTCTGAAGTATGTTTTATGTTCATGAAGTTTATTAGGTGTTCATTGTCATGGAAGTATCTTATTTCCTCATTGCTTTTGAAAGATAGTTTTGCAGGTAATATCAATCTAACTTGGAGGGTGTTTTCTTTTAGGGTTTGAAATACTTTATTCTAGGTTCTCCTTGACTTGAGTGTTTGTGTTGAGAAGTCTGCTGTGATTCTGATGGGCTTTCCTTTGTATGTGATTTGTTTCTTTTCTCTGACTGTTTTTAATATTTCATTCTTCTGTTGGGTTTCTGGAATCTTGATTTATTGTATGACTAGGTATAGATTTTTTTTAGATCATAGCTACTTGGAGTCCTACATGCCTCACTTATCTGGATGCCAAATTCTTTTCCTTTTCCTGTGACGTTTTCTGCCATTACATCTGTGAAGACACACACACACACACACACACACACACATATATATATAATTATAATATAATTATATACATTAATATATAATATAGTATTATATATAATATATAATATAATGTATTATGTATAGTATATATAATATATAGAGAGCTGCACTGTCTTCTATTTCTTCACTCACTCCAGTCAGTCTTATGTTATTCTTCTTTGCATCATCTAGCAGATGCTGGAGTGATTTCTCATGCTCCCTAGCTATTTTACATCAATTATTCCTTTCCTGTTCACTGGCTGCAATCCTGTCTTATATTTCTGATATTCTACCTTCACATCCATTCATCCTATTTTTCAAACTTTCACTGGAGAATTTCATCCCCTAAAAATCTGTTTGAAGCTATTTAACAGATTCCATTACTTTTGAAAGCTTTTCTCTCTTTGATTTCAACAAATCCTTCAACTTTAGTTGTCTGGTGTATAAAATCAGATAGTAAACTGTGACTCAATCAACTTAAATTAATTCTAAAGCATGAAGTATATTCTAAAGTCAGATTATCTATTTTCCCATGAAGATCTTCTTTAGCTATATCAAGGTGTTATTTGCCATGAGGTTAGCTCTAGGGTCACAATGCCTTTGTATAAGTCCATGTTTAAGCTATGTTGACCTTGTGTTGTGTGTGCTTTTACTTCTTTTCCCTGTAGGATTCTATGACGATAAAAGGAAGGACAGGCAAGATAGGTGATGCTCAGAGGTCTGAAGTGGTGTGGAAAGTCATATGGATCTGGTTTCCCAACTCACATACATAGAAGCAGTATGAGCTTTTGATAAAAAGCTGGCATCACTTTGTGTTTTTGCTATATTGTGATACAAAAGATACTTTGGAGATGTGCAGTCTTGCACACTTAACAGTGGAGATGCATTTTAGAATGAAAGTGCTAGATGATTTTGTTGTAGTGTGAACATTGCTGAGAGTTCTTACATAAACCTAAAAGATGTAAGTCAGTACCTTAAGATAATCCCTTGATGTAGTCAGAGATGTGCCAAACAGGAGATGGATGAGGATGAGTCCAGGGTAATACGGCAACCTGTTTTATAGCCAACTTTTTTTTTAAGCAGAAAGAATTGACTTGAAAATAATAAAAAGTGTAGACTAGTAAATTCATAAACCAGTATCATTGTCATTTACCACCCTGGACCATGCATTGAATATAACTGTGTTCAATATGTACTGTTATGTGGCTGATGGTAGAGCAGGCTTGTATACAACCAAGCACACGAGTATGGTCATACTGTGTGACATTCCAACAGCTACAGTGTCACCAGGTGATGGAAAATTTTCGACTTCATTATCACAACCTTATATGTGGCCTCTTGTGGACTGAAAAATTGTTGTTCAGTACATACTATATCTGGAGTTGATTGTGGATCAGACACAGGTGATGTGGGATCTTGAGCAAATTACTAACCTCTGTGGACCTTCAGTTCCACACCTGTACATTAAGGTCAGGATCTTCTTCATCCTAGAGCTGTTGCACAGATTAAACTGAGAATAACTAAAATGTTCAGCTCAGAGTGCTCTTTCCTCTGTGGATGAACATAGATAGGCAACAGGTGGAAGAAGTCAGTCTAAAAGCCTGTGACCTGGCCAGTACTATACAGGTTTTTTTCCCAGGAGTCAAGACTCAGGCCTGTGCCGCTGTGTTGTTTGTTGGTTCCCAGAGGAAGCGGTGTTTTTGAAGGTAGAGCTAGGACTGTAGTAATGAATGTTGTCTAGCATAAACAAAGTATATTTCCTCTGTGAGGCAAATGAGGAGCAGGAAGCTAACAATATTGGAACAATACCAAAATACTGAAGTCAGCAGGTATAAATTCAACTGAGTTTCTGTGCATCCTCCTATGCATAGAGATGGGAGAGTTTGGTCCCTCAGGCTGGTCCCTAAGGTGTTAAAATAGGATCTGAAAAGAGAAAGCAATGCTTAGTCAAAGGCTAGCTTACATGCAGAGACTGTGGACTGAATCAAATGTAACAAAATCTGAGAACTTACTACAGTGATCCCAATATGTCCTTTCATAATTACTATCTCGTTTAATCTTCAATTACTTCTCAAAATAGCCCTTGAGGTAGGATTATTACCCAATTTCCAATTGAGACTTGAGCGGATTAAAAGTATTTCCCAAGAACAAAGTTACTAAGTGGGGAAAAAGGAGGCTAAGTAATCTAATCTCAGAATATCAAGTCCCTGTTCCCTTTTTTCAAGGACAAAATGGCCTGGACGCTTGCTGTTGGACAGTGAGTGGCTCTCTGGGTTCACTCTGCTCTGACATGTGTGGAGATCTATTTAAAACATGACCCCTTCCTTCCCACAGCTCCTGATCTTGTGGGTAAGATAGGCAATGAAATGAAATGTGGAGACATAGTTTACCAGTTGCTTTGAAGACAACATATACCCTGGAAATGAGAGCAAGAACAAGACCATCTCTCTCTCTCTGTTGATCTGTGTGTGTGTGTGTGTGTGTGTGTGTGTGTGTGTGTGTGTGTGTATGTGTGTGTGTGTGTATACCATGGGAAGCTGTAATAAAGAGGTGGGTTTTGCCATTTCCATGGATATGGTAAAATGATCAGATCACTGTATTCTTGAGAGGTAATTTAGTGACAACACCGTAGATAAAGGAAGAACAGTCAGCCAGGACTAAATAGAGAATCATAGATAGATAGATAGATAAATAGATAGATAGATAGATAGATAGATAGATAGATAGATAGATAGATTCATATATCAGTAGAGCTTATGAGATGCTGTTGGAGGACATGGTGGATAAAGGACCTGGGAAGCTACTTAGAGGAGATAAAATATGATATATTATATACCAAAAAGGCCACTGAATAAGAGCATTTTCCTTCACTGTCAACCACTGTTATACTTGCAGTGTCACTGAACTGCCTTTGCTCTTGCCAATTGAGAGCTGGGTCACTTGATCCATTTGCCATTGTTTACAGAACATTTATTCCAGAGCACTTATGCGGCATGAGGGACTTCAGGAAACATCACTCAGAGCCATGGGAACCTGAGTCTCATGGTATCTGGGTGGTCTTCGATCCACCCTTTCATTGGTGTTCTCTGAATGAAGAAACTGAAGTGTCTGTACATATAGCAGGACTGTCTCTGGGGTGGCGGGGTTGGGGTACGTTGGTGGACATAGGCTCTGTGCTCAAGGGTTTCCTGTCAAATGAAGAAGGCAAAGGTAAAACCAAGATTGGTTTTCTAATGTTCTAAAAACATTAGAACATTCTAAAAAATGTTTCCTAATGTGATAGGTACTTGGAAAGATGTGTCCTGTACTACAGAGACACAAGACAGGGAGTTCTGGCATGATTTTTAAAGCTCGGAGAAAAAGTATTTGACCTTGTCCTGAACCATGAAGAAGCATTAACTCGGAGCAAGAGGAGGATTCCAGGTACAGGCAGAGGTATATGAAAAACTCCTTAGGATTCTCATCGAAGTTACTTAGCAAACATAAAGAAGAGTGGACAGTGACCTGCTCCCAGTGCCAAAGTCAGTTTCCTATTATAATCTGACAAAGAATTTTTATAATTAGAAGCCAGTGAGCATAGGTTGAAAATACAGCTGCTTTCCTGTACTCCTAGGATCACACTCCATCCTTTTATGCCATTTGTCCTTACCAGATCAGATATTCACAATTTCCAGGCATGAGAGTATAGTTCAGTAGTCTAGCACCTCCTTAGGAGGCACAGAGCTCCAGAAATGATCCCCAACAAAGAAGATGAAATATATACCACAAAGTATGAAATTCACAGTTTCAATCAACTTCAAAAATTGACAACCAATCTCATAATTTAGTAAGGAAACAAATTTTATGTATATGGGGGGGTGGTAGGGTGGGTAGGGCTATGTGAAAAAATGAGAATTAAGTTCTGTCTTATACTGATACAAATCCCCATTATGGAGTACAATCATGATGTGTTTATGTAATGTACCAATAAAGATTTAAAAATTTTTTAAAAATTGACAAACAGCCAGCATGGTGGTGCACATCTATAAACCCAACACCTAGAAGGCCAAGGCAGGAGGATGGCTGTGAGTTTGAGGCTAGCCTGAGTTACATAATAAGTCCAGAGCCTGCCTGAACTGCATAGCAAGACCCTTTGTCCAAAAAGAGAAAAAAAAAAAAAAACCCACACACAAAAATCGACTACCTTCTGGTCTACTGCATTTCTAGCTTTAATAAAAACTACTGAAGACTCCCCTAAATCGTATTCTCAAAGGCTACAGTTCTAAAAAAAGAAAAGGGCAAGATTAAAATGGTAGGAATTTGGGGGGAAGGGACAGTAGGGCAATGACTTTTGGGTGGAGATGTTTCTTAAAGTTCTGAGGGAAATGTAAAAACTTGTTGTCATACTAGTATTGTGGATCTTAGTTGTTCTGAGCTTCAAAGAATGTAGCAGAAGAATCCCCTTCTAGTATCGCCAAGCAGTAGTAGATGGACATCTGCTGTCAGTGCTGTTCTTGTGCATGGTTAACATCGCCTTCTGCAGATTTTTCATTGACGCTCTAATTTGTAAAGTTTACTGATTCCTGTGGTATAAACACTCCTGCTGTGGCTGATTTTCAAGTGCCTGACTTGATGCCACTGAATGTGCTGTTGGGAAGAGAGGCAGAGTGTGAGATCCTGTGAACCCTGGGACTTGGCTTCAGCATACCTTTGCTTACCACAGCCCAGGCAGCCTCTTGTGATGCAGTATAAAAGGGTTTCACTGACTTCCTGATGGATGCAAAGGCAACTCCGAGGGAGACCAGTGCTTCTCTGTGGCTCTCTATTAGTGTGAGCAAGGAGACACTCATACAGGAGGCCTGGGGGGATGGAACTCCACACAAGACAAAAAGAAGATTAAATGGGGTTAACTATAACAATAGCAAAGTAAAAGTTTTCTAAAGCTGCCTGGTTTTTTCAACAGAAAGAAACATAGCCTCAATAGAACAGAGGCTAAAATACTCAGGAGGAGTGAAAGGCCAGCAGAGCTGCTGAAAGTGGGATGGACAATGACAGGAAATCACAGAAATACAGAATGGGCAACTGCAGAACTCCAAATCCACAGTGAACTCAAGTAAAATAGAATGAACTTGGCATTATGGAGGACAGACTGGGGTATGTTCTTCCATAAAGCAAAAGAAGGAAAGAAAATCAGAAGATGATAGAAATGAAGAACAGAGAGGAGAGTTATAAACTAATAATTATTAGAAAAAACTTAGGTATCAAAATCATTGTATGGAATAAAGGAATAAAATGTCTCTGAACTTTGAGAGACTTATGTCTGCATGTCCAAAAGACCTGTGGGGCTCCATGAAAATTAAGAGGAAGGAAAATGTACCCTGTACCCATTTTATGATTAATAAAATTCTAACACAGTGAGAAAGAAAATCTGCATTTGCAAAGACAGAAGACAAAGTACCTACAAAGGAGAACCCCAGTCAATCTCTGTTTTCTCTTCTCTTACTGTACATGTAAGGAAACATTCCAGAGAGTTTTGAGGCAATACATTCTAACTTGAGAATTATATAGTGTGGCCATGACTTTCACAGGTAAAGCTAGAAGAAGTACTTGATGCTATGAGGATTTTCACAGTATGGTCAAGGGTGAAGAGTCGCATGGGGTGAGGGTGTTGAAAAAGGACAGCAGAGACTGGATTTGGAAGTGTGTGACTTTAAGATCTTATGAGGTGCATGTGTTATTTTAAAAAATAAGAAGCAAAGAGTTCATATAGCAAAAATCAAATAAAAGCTATAAGTTAATGAGATTGGTCAGGAAACCTTCTGTGTTTTCATTTGATCGGTGAAGTCCTGAGGCTGAACCAAGATGCTGAGAACTCCTAAGAGGCAGAATGAGGCCCAGGATTCACACCTTTTTTCTCTTGCCGAATAAGCCATGGGCTTTTCTACCATCTTGTCCCCTTAAAAACAACAGTCAGGGTGATGTGGACTGCATGTGGGGTGTCCTGGGAGCCAAGTAGATAAAGGAAGTAAATGATCCTGGAATTCTAGCTTGAGTTGTGTTTTTCATTTACTAATTCCATTAACCAACATTTCTTGGGTATCTGCCGTGTGTTGGAACTGGGATGCCATGGATGGGTGCAACTGGTCCCTATTTTGAATGGATTCAGAGAAACACTATACTGGCAAATATGTTTCATAGACAAAAGTTGACCAAAGGTAGAGATAAACCTACTGATCAGATAAAGCATAACATACTAGTTGTCAACCTCCAGCTCTTCAGAAGCACCAGGTGGACTCTAGGAAAGCCAGAATGCTTCCCTGACTGTCTCCACTGAGCCTTGACTCAGTAAGTTGGGGTGTAGAATTCGCTTTCCACCAAGATCCAGGATAAGTAGATTCCCCAGGCAGCAGATGGAGGGTATGTTTTAGACTTGGAGAAATATCTCTCATCTTGCAAATTTCAGGGAGATATATTCTTAGGGAATCCTTTGGATATGAGGCATATCTAAGAGAACAAAATTCTTCTTGGCTACTTAGAGAAATAATTCTGTAGGCTCCCATAATTTGAGTACAATTGAGAGTGCTCTTATAGGTCTCTGTAGAATAAAGTCAGTGGAGTGTTGTGTGTCCTCCTCCTTTCTTTGTCGAGCAAAGTGTGGGGTAGAGAACCCAGTGGTCTGTGTAGCATCTCACTGCCTGTGTATGGCAGAGCCAGCTATAGAGAATGAGTTCATACACTCCTGTCCCAGCATTCTTTCCAAGGTCCCTGTTCCTCCCTCACTCTTCTGCTTCCTTGGGTCTTTCTGAGCAGTGATTTTTCTGAGCACATTTATTGTTCCAGTCCTTCCACGCAGTCCCTGTTGGCAGCCATGGTAGGGTTAACTTTTGTTGGACTGGAGGCTGAAGCCAAGTACACAGTGTCCATTGTGTGCCACCCCCTCAGGAGTCTCAGACTGCTGGAATGTGACGAGGCAAAGCATTTTCACCTTGCCTGGCTTCCCCAGATCTGTGAGTGTGTGAGTGTGTGCATGTGTTCACGCATGCATGCCAACTCCCAGATTCACCAGCATAGTGAAGTGAGAAGTTAAGGTGGAAGATACTTGCTGGGGACAAGGCTGAAGGAGAATAGCTGCTATGTGTGCTGGGGAAGTAAACAGGCAGGTTAGGTTTCTTTGCTTTTAAAAGCTTGTTTATTTTATTTTTCTAAGGTGAGGGGCTCACGTAGACAGAAGAAGCTGGGCCATTATCCTCAAGACAGGCAGAGAATTTGGCAGGAGTTGCCTTGGTGGGCGGAGCTATGCTTGGAGTAGTTTGAACTTTAGGACTTTGGATAGCTGTCAGAGGGTGAATTCATTTTCATTCAGGACCTTCCTGAAACTGGCTATGTGCCCAAATCTACCCTGGATGCTGAAATTAATGTGAGCATTATAGGACACAGCTGACCTTGACCTGAGAAGGACTTGAAGTTAAGTTACAAATGTAAGATTTGTGTGCTCCAAACAAGTATTTAACAATGCAGTGCTGGTATTGAGTGGCAGACTGGATGCAGTGTGAGTCAGGGTGGGGAGTGAGTACTGTTGCCTGGCATTTTTACAGTGTTCCCATAGAGAAATGAAGATGTGGGCATGACCTAGGTATGGAAAGCCTTAGGATCTGTTGCCCATTGATTCCTTCATGGACAGACATAAAGAAGGTACCAGTCATGCTGGGCATTGCACAGGGCAGTGGACTGAGTTGCAAGAACTGAGTCTAGAAAAGTACCAATGCAGAAAGAACCCTGTACATGGGATGCTGCCATGGAGGCAGGTCTGACTGGAGTAGACAGTGCAAACTGATGGCTAATGAGAAGGGAACCTGGACTTTTGTGGCCAATATGGTAGGTCTGGAATGGATGTATTTCTAAAAAATAGGATTTGTCTGAAACTGCAATACTGTTTTATCTATAGTCTACATTATGAAAAGCTCCCATTGTCCTGGCTGGGTCTGGTCCTCAAGTAAACATAGTCAAATAACAGCAGGAATCAAATTTTCTTATGTCCTCTATGCCTCTCATGCCTGTGTGAGGTGTGAGAGGTGGATTATCCTTCTAAAGCAAGGAGGTGTCTTTTCCCTGCTGACAACCTGACGGTGGCTTCCTTGACCTATAGATAAAATTCAGACTCTTTAGTATGCCTTTCAGTGATGTTCATGACTTGTCTGTGGCCTTTAATTTGTTGCCTTAAGTCTCACCAGTCACTATTTTGCACCTCACCCCTTAGCCACATCAGCTCTCTGTTTCCTGATCATAATCCTGAGTTACATCTTACCTGGTGCTCATCCTTCTTTCTGTCGTGTCTTCTCATTGTACCCATCAACAGCTTAAGATTTAAACCAGATCTGTGGTCTCCTGAAGTCAGCCTATGTTGTATCCTATCAATCTCTATTCTTGCATATAGAAAGCACTTTCTTTTCCTTCTGCTCTGTCCTTTATTATAGTGAACATGAATTCTTCTCTGATGAGCATTGTTTTACAAGTCTTGCTTCAAGAGTGTCTTCATTGTGCCTTAAGATCTTGGCTTGAGAAGAACTGAGAAAAATTTGAATTGAAGTTTCACTTTTTCTGGATTTCTTACTACTTAAATTTTAGATTTTAGAAATTTCTATATCTAATTACTGATTCATGTAATTCAATACAAGAATCTCGGGAATGAATCACTTTTTAATTGAAGACAGCTTTCTAATAGTACCTTCATTTCATAACCCCATCCATTCATCTATAATTTGTTTTACCTTTTTTTCCCCCAACACAATCTCTAGCACATGCATTGCCCTACTTGAAGGTCCAAATAGATTTAGGTAAGGAATTTCTTACCAATCTATGTTACACCTTTGTCCTGATCCAAGGATAACTTTAGAGGTAGGAACTAGGGATTTTAGTATAATATGAGTTATTTCCACCAAAGGTCATAAACCTTGAACATGACTACCATTAGAAAATATGATTTATAATTTGTGTGGCTCTGAGTGCCAACTAAGAAGTACCTGCTGGACTCTCTTCCCTCTTGGGAAGCAGGTACGTGTTCTAAGGCACATTGATGTTGGAACAGCTATTGCAATACCTGTAGGAAGAAAGGCCTATGTGATTTCTTAAAGATGTAAATGTTCTGGGCACGTGGGCAGATCACTTCTGAGGAAACAAAGAGTGTAATAAATGAAAGAAGCTGCAGTGTCATCTGGCCCATTGAGCACCCAGAGAGGACTTTACCCACAGGTGACTGTTCAGGGTTTGCTGGAAGCATCAGCAGCAGTGCCCGCGTTGTCACTCAGGCACACTCATCTCCTCCAGATAAGTTGTATTTGCATTTTCCCCTCAGTGGAAGCAGCTGTAAATGTGCCTTTTTCAGGGCTGTGCAGTCTCCAAGAGCAGAAGATGTCCCCAGGCTTTCTCTCTGGGGAGAAAGGCCTGTGTGCCCTATGCCGCCTTCCTGTCTGGACTCATCACAGGGCATCAGCTGGAGGTGTGCTGATTCCAGAAGGAGACAGGGACCTGATCCTCAGGGCTTCAGGTTTTTACTGTTCTTCATGTGTCTTTGCAAGCATCTGTGGGCATTATCTGGGGCACATTTCCTGGCCAGGTCTTTAAATAGATGGGCTCAGAAGTAGACACCTCAGCTATATAGCAGTGTCTCTGCTAGAAATGGAGAGAATGCCCAGAGAACGAGGCTAGCTTGGGAGAGACAGGACTCGTAGCCAGACAGTGGGAGGGCATGATGTCTCCAGTTTTGTGCAGCCCTAGGCTCTTGGCTTTCTCTAAGAGCAGCATCCTTTTGGACTTTGTAATGATGAGTCAGAAACTGGGAATAATGGGACATGGGGCATCATAGTGAAGCTGGAACTATGATGGTTTGGGGAGAACCTGATTGTTTTTTCTCTCTTGCTCTTGAGAGAGGGACAGATGAAGATCTTGGGGAATTCCTGACACTTCCAGGAACCTCTAATATGCCTCTTCTCTTTTTCATTTGCTGCTATTTACACAGTGTCACTTCATGTAAGGAATGAGAAAGGAATTAAAATGGTCTAGAATGGCTATTTTTATCTGAATAATTGAAAACGATTATCTTTCTCTGTTCTGATGGAAATATTTTTCCAGTTTGTTTTGCATTAATCACAGCATTATGTGTGGTTTCCCACTGAAATCCTTTTGTTTTCTTTTCTTTTTTTGAGCTGTGCATTTGTTTTGAGAAATAGAGAAGACTTTGTGTAATTGAAATAACACACAATAAAAATGAGATAGCAAGAAATGTTAAAAGATCCGCTAAATAAACGTCCTTCCTGTTAGCAGTGGAAGCTTGGCCTAGGCTACTGGGGCTTCTGACAGCCATGCAAACTGTTGTTCGCATGGAGAGGGAAGCGCTGCATGAAACTGCTCACTTGTGGTTCCCACAGACCTGAGCATCAGTACTTGAAACTTCCCTTTCGTCATGGCTGGTTTTGCTGGTGACTCAGCCAGCTGTGGCTTCAATGTAAGCAGCCTCTAGCTTGTTACTAGGTGAAGTACCCAGCCCTCTAATCTTTCTTTTGGGGCTGGTAGTCCTAAAAAGGAACAATAACCTATTATGAAGGCATGTGTGAGTGTGTTTCCCACTGTGTTCCAGTGTGATGCAGTTTGGGGATGTGCCTATGCAGCTTGAATTTCTTTCCCTTATTTTTTCCCTGATGCTACAGATAAGTGAAAAGGAAGTCCAGGAACTTAGATCAACTCACTGTTAGGGTTCTGATCCTTTCTGCCCCAGCTAATTATCTCTTTGCTTCTCAGTTGCAGATTTGATCTCTTCTAAACACCTCACCGTGTCTCCATCCTTGGCTCTGTGAACCCAGCGGCTGGACTAGTTTGTTCTTGGGATTTTGAGTGTCTGTCTTCTCACTTTCCTTTCGCCTGTCTCTCTCCCCATCCTGAGAACTCCTGAAGACTGAAGGATTGTCATGGAGTCCAGGGAAATCTTGAGCAGCTCCCGGCAAAGAGGGGGTGAGTCGGAATTCCTCCCGATCACCTCAGCCAAGCCCCCAGCTGCGTCTGGCTGCACAGGAGAAACTTTGCTGTCCAGTCCTGGATCTGGAAAGAGCATCTCGGTGGGCGGAGAACGCATGGAGCCCGAGGAGGAAGACGAACTGGGCTCAGGGCGGGATGTGGACTCTAACTCCAATGCGGACAGTGAGAAGTGGGTGGCAGGAGATGGCTTGGAAGAGCAGGAGTTTTCCATTAAAGAGGCCAATTTCACTGAGGGGAGTCTGAAGCTGAAGATTCAGACCACCAAGCGGGCAAAGAAACCCCCAAAGAACCTGGAGAACTATATCTGCCCACCTGAGATCAAGATCACCATCAAACAGTCTGGGGACCAGAAGGTGTCCCGTGCTGGGAAAAATAGCAAAGCTACTAAGGAGGAAGAAAGAAGCCACTCCAAGAAGAAGGTAGGAATCCCTGCTTTGTAAGCTTTGGGTTTCTGTTTTTGTCATTTTTATCCCCAACATTTAAAAGTCTGTTTACACATTACTTACTTACTTCGAAAGTGTCAGCCTTTTAAATAGAATACTTGTGCCTTCTCAAGAAATGCCTCTGACAAAATGTTGGTATAATATCAAATTTATTGTTCTATTTTCTTACTTAAAAATAGCTACTAGAATTACAGTTCAAGACTATTCATATTTATTGTAAAGCAGCGAGTTGGATAGTTCAGCTAAGCTCTTCACAGAAGTTTGAAGTTTTTTTTAAAAAAATTTGACATTTGTATCCATTTTCATACTCAAGAGCAGGACATTGGAAAATTAGTCAGTCTGAGTGGTCAAGAGCTATTAAAACTTCTTTTTGGTTTCAATCATTGCTACTGTCAGTCTTTCTAGGATGAATCTCTCATCTGACCCAGAAAGCCTGGTCTTCTCAGGAACCAAGGCTCCTGTGGGGCTAAAAGATCAGCGTCCCAGAAGCCCTAATGAGCTTTGCTTGGAACTAGAGAAAGCAATGGGGCAAGCAATTGGCTTGAACTGTGTACTTTGAAGGCTGCATATTGAAAGAATTTGGTTGTCATTTTCCTCCACAAAGTCAAATGCGTATGTGTAGAGCTGATTGAAATGGTTGGTGATGTCAGTTTGTTAGGAACAAATGGGTCCATGTTTCACTCAATTTATCTTGGGAGCTTAAGCAACCTCTGTTCCAGGAGGAGTGTGACACTCAGCTGTGATAACAAAGGGCTAGCTTAGCATAGAAAGCTTTTATTTTCAAGAAACTTTGGGGCCTACAGATGGCTCTAAAAGATGAATTTGGTTGACAGAATTTTGAGACTTTAGATGGTAGGTGCTGATCAGAGTCTCTGTCTCTCTCCTGGACTTTGGCTGATTGATGTGAGCTCTAGCTATAGTGAATTAGCAAACTTCAGTACAAATGAAGTGATCTCTTACCTGATAGCCCAGAGGTAATCTGTAGCATTTCTATTACTGGTGGTTTTTTGATCCATGGGATAGTCATTTTCTTTTTCAAAAAATTTTATTTGTTATTAGTATATATTTGCAGTAGACAATGACTATTTACTGTGGGTAGATGGTGCACGTGGTTATTTTGAAGAGAGCCACTAGGAGTCATTTAACTGTTTAGTGTAGGGATGTGTCTGTCCTCATGATAAGTGGTTTGGCTGATTTGTTGCATTTAAAATCCAAATACATGGGCTAGAAAAGACTTTCTGTGGAGATTTACCTCCCCACAGTGCCCAATAAACGTGTTGTGGTTTTAAAACCAGAAACCTTGCATCTAGGATCCCTCTTGCAGTTCTGGGCAAACCAGGACTGTTGGTCACTCTGCTTTGACATTTTCAAGCATGAAGGAATCTTTAGAAATTGGCTTGCTTTTTGTCAGAGCACAGAGACTACGCTTTCCTCTCACCCATTACAACTTTGCAGTGATTTCCAAGCCAAAGTCCTCTTGACACACGTCGAAACTTGTGAGATTCTTGCAAGAAAATGCAATAAGCTCTGCTTAGAAAGTGAAATGTTGCTTTGGAGTTGGGTCTTTTCAGTCTTGAAAATGAGCACCTTTGTATCGAACCATAGAGATGTTCAGTTTTTGGTGAGTTGTTGGGGTTTTTGTGTGGTTGAGCTATCTGGAAGGACTTTACTTGTGTTGCCTTTTCTGTGTAGCCACCTCTGTCAAAATAAGAACCACTGCTCACATTTTTGCTGCCTTATAAAGACAGTAAGTTATTCTGATCAGGTACCACTTTCTCTAAAGATGTCCATTACTTCCAAATATAGCCTTTTGCCCAGGAGAATACCCCAGAGTAATTCTGTGGAATTTGTGACTTAAGGATGATTTCAAAACTGATGTGTGCAAGGGACTTCAGTTTTCATGGCTGATATTTTTAGGCTGGTCATTCTCACCCAAAAAGCACAGTGCCCTTGAAAGGCTTTCCTGGAAAGAGACATGAAATCACTTATTTGAATTTATGATTTACCAAGTAGTATTTCTATGCTTGAACAAATAGAGGGAGTAGGAAAGAAAGAGGCAAGGGGCTAATTTTTAAATGAAGGGCTACTTTATAATACTGTCATGGGAAAATCATACAACACCTTTTAATTCTTAGGAGCTTGCTTAACATTGTACATCTCCATCCCCTGTACTTAGTTTTAGTGCTTATTTTTATTAGTGTGTGTTTACATTACCTCATGATTATGTTCATCTTAGTTCTTTTTTATCCTATTTTCCTCTACTTTCCCTTCCTTTCTCCACCCTTGATGTCCTTCCAATTTGAAAAAAATCCAGCTCTGTACTTCCTGTTACCTTTTATTTTATTCTTCAGATGTTATATATTCTGAGTTTCTCAGAGAAATAATGCAGTTTTTGAACTGGTGTGTGTGATTTAATTCAGTTAAAAGAAAATGTGGTATTTATATATAATAGAGTACTTTCTGCCCTAAAGAAGGATAAACTTTAATCCTTTGCAGAAAGGTGAATGGATGTACCATGAGACCTACGTATCTACCTAGTACTGTTACTTTCCTGCAGCAAACCAGTAAAATTATCAGTGGTGAATTGCAGTTACTTGATAGAGGATAAGAACATTCTTTGATCTCTGTTGGACTAGAGCGTTAACATTATTTGTTACTTGCCTGTTGCTTTGCAACCAGAGAGTAAGCAAAAACTGCAGCTAGAAAGTAGGAGGCAGAAATTAGCCAATTCTTTGCATGGAAAAGTTTAATGAGATGAACATGTAGAATTTATGTTGTACCAATGGGAAGTATATGATCAATAGTATGGATGGAAAAGTATGAAGATGGTATTTTTAAGCAATAAATTAGCATCTAACCTTGAAATCACATCTTCTATATCAGTTACTAATGAAATGTTTCCCCCTAAGGAAGTATACAGGGTGTGCGCATCAGAAATCATTAAGATCTGGGAAGAAGGCTCTGTTGACCTGTTCTTGAACCAGGTAGCTATTCCTTTTGGGAAGCTGGCACCTAATGTATGTGCTGATTTTGAGCAAAGCTTGGCCTACTCTGTGGCCTACACACATCCAGTCCCTTTTCTGTTTTTGTTCAGCTCACATGCAAAAGATAATTTTACCTTTCAAAAGATTAAAAGAAAATCAAAAGATGAGCATTGTTTTTAAATATCCTTCTTTGGATTTCAAATTTCAGTGCCCATAAAGAAAGTTTTATTGAAACTGAGCCAGCTCCATTTGTTTACATTCTGTCTGTGACTGCTTTTGCGTTGCACGGGAGGAATTAAGTAATTGTCAGTAAGATACTGTGGCCTGCAAAGCTTAAACTATTTACTGTCTGAGGCTCACTAATCCTTGACTTAGGGGAGGACAAAGTTTCAAGATAATGTAGATTTTTTTTTTTTAATTTTGTTTTTAATGACTCATCCTCCAGGTTTGGAGACTGGGAGAAAGTGGGTGTTAAGGGAATGTGTGGGGTTTTTTTGTTTGTTTGTTTGTTAAGTGAACCAATTCATTTTGTTCAAGTGATTGTTTGACAGCTCCAGGCCAAGACAGCTTATATGATCCCCCTCCCCCCCCCACACACACTGGTTCTTGTGAAAAGGAAACTCTCAGAAAAGTGTAGTGTGACTTTGATATCACAAGCTAGTTCTCTGCTAGTTTAACTCTAGTGTACACAGTCTACAGATTTAGGATGAATGGAACAAATATGTAGCATAATAAATAATACTCTGTTGAGTATTACTTCAGTTTTTTAACCTAGGATGAACCCTTCAAACTGCAGTGGTGTTGTAGATGGTCAAGGAGCATGGCCTCTCACTGAAGTGGCAGGATGCGAGGAAGGATCCAGGAAGGAGAGTGCTCTGTCACTGGCTCCAAGCTGCATGGACTTCTTAACCTAGAGTACAAGCTTCTCTTTGGCAGGAAATCAGGCAGCAAATTGAGATGGTCTTTAGGAGGAGATTTAGCATAAAAAGATGTTCATGAGATGTGAAAGCAGTATTTGGGAGGAAGCAGAGGCTAAGGGATGAGCTCAGAGTCCACTCTAGAGCTTTGAGGATTGACCGCACAAAGTCACATCGTTTCTTCTTAGGGGATCAACACTACTGTGTCATAAAGTTACTCTGATAAGTGACGCAGTCACATGCTTACTCTAGTTCCCTTCTTGGTCAGTCAATAAAAACAACAGAGAATATGAAAAAGAGTATCTAGCACAAGTTCAGCTACAAAACAGCAGCATAAGAAGTTCCAGCATAGACAGGGTTTTGAAGGTACTCTCAGCAGAGCCTAGCAGCGCTTGTCTTCCTAAAGTCTGCAGGATCAGACCCCTATGTAGATTTGATAGCGTGAGAAGGAGAGGGTGGTGCTAGCTATACTCCATTTGACACCAAGTGGCTTTGTGAATTTGGATCTGCTGTGTAACCTTCCTGGAACCTGGTATCCTCACCCGCCAAGTAGAACTGTAATTTCTACATGCTATGACTTGACGGCATATTTTAGGAGAAAAAGTTTAATTTTATTCTGATGTGAGCACGTCTTGTAATAGTATCAAATTACTGAGCTATGTGGTAGCCTGTCTGCTAGCTGTTCATTCTTGGTCCTTGTAACAATGCTGCTGGGGAGATATTTATTTACAGATGAGGAAATTAAGATGTGGATCACTTTAAGAGTCGGAATGGGTGGAGTTTGCCTTTGAAACCAATTCTGTTAGATTGTAAAGCCATTGCAGTCTTCCAGTACCTCAGTGGTAACTAGAAAGTAAGGACCATAGGACTGTTTCCCCTACACTTTTGCACATTAGTTAGAATGAGAGGATCATAACCTGAATCCTTTTCCTAATTTCAAGTCTTTCAGGATCTTGAAAAGAACATGGGGGGTAGGGTTCAAAACCCAATGAGTTAAGGTCTTATTTTCTTCTTCACTATGATTAGAAACTTCCTTGCTTTTCATGAAAATACATGTTTTAGTGCTTCAGACTTAATTTTCCCTCATTGCCAGCTCCATCAGGAAAAGTGATTTTCCCCCAATAGCAACAGCTTCCTCTTGACATCCATCAGTTGCCTGTCATGGCTGGAGAAATGTGCTCAGGGTTTGTCCTGGGCAGCCCCAGGCCAGCCTCTCCGCCATCATAGCGTGTCTGTGGGAAGACTGATAGCCCTCTTGGGAAGCCTGATGATCTTGCTTTTATTTACTTAGTCCTCAGACAGCATCTTCTTTGTGCCAGTGCCCAAAGGATGGGGAAGGAAAAAGTATTTCAGGTGCTGTAGATGGAAAGCAAAACCGCTCTGGATTAGAGAGAGTCATGAATATCAAATAAAGAGACAGGTTGGATTTAATTAGTTGTAAGTAAGGAGAATGCTCAGTGGGGTCTGAACTAGGCAGATGATGGTTTAGGGCCTGTGATGTGGTCCAGAGGTGCTTCAAATGGAAGATATGAGAAGAAGCCCTTTGGAAACAGAGCTGTCAGTGAGAAGGGGTTGACCCATGGTTGTACATTTTCCCTCGAGAATGCTGAGAAGCACCTTTCTCTCTTGATAGCAATTTGGTATACCAGGTAGGTGAGGAAGAATCTATGGGAGGCCACACTGGCAGGCGCGGGGGAGGGAGCCTGCTTGGTCGGGGCCTCGATGGCCTTAATATACGTGGTCTCTGCATTTAGTGTTGCCCTCTTACATGCTGATGGGTGGCCTGGAGCATTTCACAGAGGTTTCCTCGCTTTGTGATTCAAGCGTCCTTCCTCAGCCATCACTGTGCACATTGCCTACTCTGCTCACACCTCCCTGTGTTGCTGGTCCAGGCTTGGCATCTACTCAGGTTGGGAATTTGGGGTTTCTAATGACCAGTGGCCTGGACTTCTTCTCCATGCCATTACCACCAGGAGAGCAGATCTCACCCATATTTCTTCACAAGAAACTGTATTTCTCCCTGTTGTTTGATTTTTTTCTACAGTTAATTATTTTCTTTATTTTTAAGCAGCACATCCTATTCGTTCATTAGAGTGCTGGGAAATTCTATTCCCCCCAATGGGCTCTCTTTGTTTATCTTTTTATCTTAAGTAGCACAGTAGATGGTGAATCACCTGGTGGGATGGGGATTAGTCTCCCTAGGGCAACAGGAACATCTGACAGGTGAGACCAAAGGAGTAAGAGGGAAAAGGTTGGATGTGGACATGGGTGCCCTGGGCACCAGCTCTGCCTCAACAAGTAAGAATTCTAACAAAAATTGAAAAAAACACACACAAAAGTATAAAAACAAGAACAAATTTTGGCCTCTAAGACCCCTTATTTCTGGTCTCAAGCGGTATACTTTAGGAGGGATTCTGTTTGATGAGACAAGTCTTTCCCTTTAAAAATCCCAGTCACAATAAACATGGATATTTAATCTCTGTTGAAACCCACTGTTCCAATATCAAATTATTTCCTTTTTGCCCCCAATATGAAATCATGATCAGGTGTCAGAGCTGAGCCTGAAATGTGGTGAGATTTAGCAAGCTGGGATTCCAGGAAGATTTCCTGATATTTTGTGCCCTTCCCCCTTTAGCCCTCATGTACTCTGCCCTTCTTCCCCTAACTGTCTTTGCTATCTTCTGGGGTTCAAAAAATTGAGCTGCCCTGCTTCCCTTTGGTTTGGCATTCCCTGGAGAGTCAGTTCCTCTTTGAACTTCTCAGCAGTGTTCTTTGGTGAACTCTGCCATTGAGGATGAATATGGCACAATGAATGTGGCAGAGTAACTAGCAAGGAACCTGAGTTCTGTTCAGAGTAATAGCCCCTCCCTCCTTTGATAGGGGTCCTCTGCTCCCTCTCTCAGACCCTAGGTGAGGAATGTGAGGTATATCAGGAAGAGCCTCTGCTCTGAGGATTAGAACTTGGATCCCCACCTTAGGATGGGCTTCCTCTGTCATAGGCTGCAGCAGAACTTGGGCTTCCACATCTGCAGGTTCTTTAGGACCTCAGGCCCTTTCCTGACTGCTTGAAAACCAGGAGCAGTGGCAGAATGTGGTGGTGGATATCACTGTGAGAATAGAAAGCACAGTGAAAACTGCCTGTAGGCCTTGCTCTAATTCCTGCCCACCACCTCCTGCTTTCTGATTGTACACAGGAAACTCTTGAGGCCAAGTGCAGAGCCGGCTCACAGGGCTCTGCATGGAGCTGGGTACTAGCAGGCTTGGGCTGTGCTGAATGCCCTAGCTGTGGGCAGTGCCAGCATCTTCTGATAGCTGCACAAGTGTTGGCTAGTAGAGAGCGTATCATTAATGCATTTGTTTTTGGTAGTGATGTTGGTCAGGATTGCTATGATGATTTATTTAGAGATTGTTCAAAGATCTTTTATCTTTGTGACCACTTATCTCTCAAACCAGGATTACTACTGAGCACAAAGGTTGACTCAAAGTTAAAGTTTTAAAATGGTGTTAAAGGAACCACCGAAAGGGGTTCAGCCAGTGGCTACTGCACTGCTGCCCTTTGCAGAGCAGCCCTCCCTTCTCCATCCCCCCAGTTTCACACCCTCAGAAAGTCCCCTGATTGCTGCATTTCCTTTTTTATATTTAATAAAAGTCAAAAGAAACAATCCCCCCCCCATCTTTTGACTCTTTTAGTTGCTGCAATTTTAGGATATAAACAAACCACCTCTAACTCCAACCTGTGGAACTTACCAGACCATCACCCACCTGCCTTACTTGTTTACCACCAACTATGGCTTTGGTCAGGAAGACACTGAGTTCTAACAAGGGCATCAGGGTGGGGAGCATAAGGTTGTGGTGGGAGGTTCTCAGAGCTGGGTCAGAGGCTTCCTTAGGCTCCTGAAGGTACTAAACAAAGGCAGCACACAGCATGAGACATTGAAACCCTGCATTTTTAGGGGGGTGATGTTTATCCACAGTGAACTAACAATTCGTGTTATAATTTGCATAGGGCTGACACTTTGGGGAATAGGTTGTAACTTGCCTCCCCACAGGGCAGCTTGACTTTGGAGGGTGGCCGTAAGGCTCTGGGCATTCCTCCAAGGAGGAGGAATCAGTGGTTGCAGGGAGACTGCCAGAGGGGAGGGCAGGAATCCATAAAGCCAGGTCTTTAGGAGATGTACAGTCTGAAGAGGCCGCAGACACCCACACAGTCCCACATTGTCACTCCAAGTGTGCAGAGTCTGAATCATGTGCCCACTAAATCATGTGGAACACTGAGCCCCTGGTGCCAACAGATTGCAAGCTGAGGCTGCTGTCCCCCAAGTGCCAGAACCTTGTGTGGTGGGAAGTGTGGATGGTGGGTTTCTAGGCTCCTTCTCACCGCCACAGTATTACCATGGATCTTGTTCTGGGAAAGCATTACCACCCTTTCAACCTTGAGTGGCATTTCTCTCTGAAGTCCCAGTAGTTAGGTCATTTTTTGTTCTTCCTGCCTGCGTGTCCCTCCAGAGCCAGATCCCCTGGCCTCCTCATCAGCCCGTGACCTCACCAGGGAAAACAATGGAGGCCTTTGTACATTATGAGAAGTACATGCAGTCCCTACCTTGAGAGGCCACTTGATAATCATCATTAGTATCAAATGTAGGTTCCTTCACTGTGTTTTCTAGACCTTTATTGTGTTTATCCCAGATGGGCTGCTTTGCTTCCCACAAGATTTTAGTTGGTTTCACAGTAAGGGACAAGCAGTGAAGGAGCCAGTAGAATATTCTGGAAGGGAGGCAGACAGTGGCTTTGTCCCTTCAGGTGGACTACTGGACCTTGCCATATGAGAGAAGATTTGCAAATAAAAGTCTGTATAGAGGTAAAGGCAGCTGTGTATGAAAAGCCATTTGTGTAGCAATGTGAGGACCCAGCTGAGGAGTTTTGGCCTTTTTCATAGCTTATATCAGTGGATTCTCAAGGTGGATGGGGTGTAGATTAAGGAAGCTACATGAAAATCCAAGGAGACCCTCCATCCTTGTCCTTTTGGAGGTCAAGGTGGTGGAAATGGATTTAGTCGGATCTGTCTCTCCCTCACCCTGTCCCCCTTTCCCTTCTCAAGGGCTGCCATTTAAAGAAATGGGTTTTGGGGGCATTGGCAGTGGGCTATAAGGGACGAATCTGGGAGATGCTGCAATCAGGCATCAGCTCAGGAGGCAGAGAGGGGCGGACCACAGAAGCGCTGAGCCAAGGGAAAGCAGCAGGGCCGCAGCTGGGTCCCACTTGCAGTCATTGGCAACACTGAAAGTAAAAGGCACCTCTACACATCTCCACTGCAGTTGCCTCTTAAATGAGGAAGATGTGCCTTCCAGGACGTCTCATGGGCAGTGACTTGGCTGCTGCTCAGACTCCTCCGCAAGGAGGCTTGCCACCTCTTGCAGCATCTCTTGTTTTTAGAAAGATCTTTCTTGCAGTAGAGGAAAGGAGTCACCTGTAAATAGTTCCACCTCCTTTGGATTCCTGGTGCTGAATCAGCCTGCTTGTCTACTAGGAGTCCTGGTTCACCAGGTGGAGGTGGGGAGTGCTCACAGAACAGACCCATTCCAGGAAGGTCCGCTGCAGAGTGTGAAGATTGTTACCTCAGCCCCTGGAGACACAGCTCACCACTTCCGGGAAGCTGCCATTGTTGACATACACTGAAGTCAAAGTGAACAAAACCCACCCAGTAATAGTGCCTTTTACCACGATTGCTTGTTCATACCATCACGTCCTACCTTCAGTGGATTGATTCTCTGCGCCGAGATTCCAGTGGTTGCATCATGACTGTACTTACTCCCAGCTCTTTCTGTTGAATAGTTCCAGGCAGATATGGATCCGGTGTTCTCAGGAGGTTTGGTTTGGGTCTCGGAGCAAAATTGGGGCTCCTGTGACTCACAGAGGCCTACGCAGTCAGAACTCTTTTTCCACACTTTGCCTTGAGCGATCTAACCGGGCCACACTATCCACCTCGCTGAATCTGGTCTCTCCTTTGTATTAACTGTCTTCTTGATCTTAAAAAAAAAAATGGGGACACTGATGAATGCATCTTGTCAAGTAAAGTATTTTCTTTTCAAGTACACTGTAAGCTGTCTGAGGACAGGAGTTCAATCTTTTATTAGTGTAATAGTCACTTATTTTGTTTCCCTAGCCTAGATGTTGAACCAGTTATTGTCAGCTCTCTGCCAGGGCAGCTAGCTCTGTGGAAAGTACTTTCTTTATCAAAACAGCTGCTGCCTCATCAGCCCCGTGCATTCTACAGTCCATCTTTAAAAAATCTGAGATCTTTTGTCTTCCACTTCGCTGTGCTCCCAGCCAGCTGGACTGTGGCAGAGCTGAGGTACTGAACTTCTGCCCTGATCTAAGGAGCTGTAGGGCTGTGCGGGTTATAGATCTTGTTGGGAAGACATGATCTCAGGACACTTAAGGAAAGACCTAGGGCAGCATAATAAATGTGTATCAAAGTACGTGTCGCAAACAGTGAACATTATGAACAATTGGTAGCACCGTCACCTTGGTCTTCTACTTTTACCAGATTTCCCCATGTATGCTCTCCAGTCATTTTCTGACTTATTGCTTGATGCTCCGGTGAAGTAGCTGTTAACCCTCCCTGGGTTATAGACCAGGGGAAGAAGCCCTGAGAGTTTTTTAAATAGTGTCCAATGATTTCAGGTCATTGCTAGAAATGGTCAGAGACTCAAATACCCAGGTTCCTGGGTTCGAGCAACAGGAGACGGTCATTGAAAGATCCCATCTCTGCCTTGTGTTAGCCCCTCAGGGGGGAAGAGCTGAGCCCTTGCTGCTCTCTTGATTGCTGCTGCCCCTCCAGTCCAGGCTGCAAGTACATCCGAGCACTGCAGCTTTGTCCCAGAGATCTACTCACTGCTCCTTTCCGGACCTGTCTAGCCATGTCCCTACCGGAAAACCCTGCCCGGGTCCCAGCTGTGGCAAGGTATGGGATGAGAGTGGCAGAGCACCGGCCTGTGAGATAGCAGGTCCACTGCGACCTCATTTAGGGTGTTTCAAAGTGTCCCGAGTGAAGATGCAGGATTCCGCCAAAGGCTCAACAGGTCTCCAGAACTGCCTCTGGGGAGAGTGGCTTTTCCAAACTTGAGGTTCTGAGTTCAAGGGCTAATTCTGCCTTTAACAAATGAATCTGTTGGTTTTTTTTTTTTTCTCTCTCATCTTTATGGAAATAATAATAATACTTCTTTCCCCTCCACATGTCATTCTGAGGATAATCTGGGTGAATAGCTGTAAAGAGGTTCTTCTGTGTTAACAAGGAAATAGAACTAGAAGGAAGATCCTATTCTTTAACATTAGTAGGTTTCTGACAAACTGGAGCCTTTCGTTCAGCTCTTTCATTGCTTCTCCCAACGTCCCTTCCGGGCCTGGCCTTTTTCCGATGCTCCTAATAGAGCCCCCAGACATGGCTCTGATGGACAACAGCTGCAGGTTGGAAGTGGTCAGCCGCCGAGCCCAGATACCCGCCACATGGTGTGATTGCCCTTTGTGAAATTCTGGGGTGAGAGGTCAGCCCTCTTTGCCCATCTTTGTCACTTCTCAGTCATCTGTATCCTGGTGGCAGTTGTGTTATCCCAGCATCCTTCCCCTGCCCCCACTCCCCTCCTGGAGCCCCAGGAAAAAACCATCTGCTGAGTTGGCTTTCAGAAGATTTTTTTTTTAAATACCAATTTCCCTTTGTTCCGAGGCAACCTCCAATCAGGGCTGGTGTCTGCCGGGTCTGGCGAAAGGCTGGTATTGTGTTTCATGCTCCCAGAGGAAAGGTTGTCCACTTGCTTTTCTTTTTGATTCGATTCCCTGCCATTCTGCAGGACAGTCAGAGGTTGCAGCTGCCACCATCATCTGTAAATGGGGGACCCCTTGTTTAAGAATCTCTATGTTAATCCCTTGGCAGGGGGAGAAAAACGCAAACACAAAAACCAAAAACAATACCGAGGGAAAAAAAAGCCACTACTAACAAAGTCTTCGAGTTCGCAGGATCCCATCCTGCCCTCTGAGTTCCAGCCAGCTCCTACTGGTTGTGTTAGGGGAGGTCCTGAGAGGTTTTTGGAAAGGCCTCAGGTGTCTGGCCTCTGAGGTTTCCTGGTTTGTTGCTGGAGAATATGACTCACGGGTCTGAGGTGTGGGAGACGTGTGTTTTGTGCGGAGCTGGAATTCTGGACAAGGACCCCTGCTGTACGGGTTGCTCTCCTGAGCACAATGGCCACCATTTCAGTACTTAGAGCATCTAAATCCTTTGCACACATCTGGCACACTCTGTCTACTAGACCCTCTGCACAAGCACAGCGCAGATGCTGTGGCTCCCATTTCATAGATGAAAGCACTAACCCACCTGGGGCTGCAGGGCAACTGGGCACGGTGCCTGCTGTCTGCCTCCCTCCTTTCCTAGGCAGCTAACTCAAGTTCCCCAAGCAGCGTCTAGATGGGTAGCCCAGTGGAGGGAAACAGGGATCCTCACCTGATAACCTCACCTTCTAGAAGCCCTATAGGGAAGACTTCCCATTCCTTCCATTTGTCCTTCTGTAGAAGGAGGCCCCAGAGCCAGATGCCAGGACAGCCAAAGAGATGATTTGCTCAAACCTTGTGAGAGCTCTTATACCTCCTTCTGCTCCTGGCCCTCCTGCTTTCCTCTTCTTCTTCTTTTTTTTTTTTTATGTTTCTCCACATGAATACATTTTCCCTTGGGAGACTCAGGAGATGCTTGGACGTGTTCCTTCAGGTCAGCCTGTGACTGCAGCCGTGTGGCATCTGCCCTCCCTGCTCATACCACCATCACTACTCAGGCATGCCCCTTTTTTTTTTCTTTGTGGTGCTAAGATGAGGGATCAGGAACGAGTACATAAAGGACTCAGTGTATTAATGAAATCCATAAAACTCATAAACTGTTCTTTAGTATACCATTTTCCTCCCTCCTCTCTCTGTTGGGTTCAACCAGCAACCCAGAGAACTGGAGACTTGATGATTCTAGAGTGGACTGGAATATAAGACAACACCAGAGGCAGAAAGAGGGAGGAGTGAGGGAGGGGTGAAGGAAGAGGGAGGGAGGAGCGAGGGAAACTGAAGGGGTGAGGTGAGGGGTGAGGGAGACCTAGGGGTTCAGAGGCTTTCATTTCTCCTAGGATATAGTAGTTTTCCACAGAACATAAAGTTGAGTGTGTATGTGTATGTATGTGTATAAGAGAGCATTTGTGTGTTTTAATTTCTTAAAATATATTCTAGGTTACTGTTAACATGGATTATCAGAAAAATAGCAGAGTCACTGAGCAATCAACTCAGCTTTGCTGTCTCTAATGGGTCTACTTCTAGCACCCTGCCATGTGGAAATTGGCGGCTCTTGCTGAATGCTTGTCTCTGCCTTTTCTAGTGCAGTCTCTGTCTGAGAGCACATCTTGGCGGAAGTGATTCTGGAGACATAGCAGTGAGCACCTAGACTAATTTGAATAGCTGAGGGAGTTGGAGGGTGGTGTCTACAGAATAGGTGGCAGCAGGCTCGGCCTCGTGGGCTCAAAAACTGCTCTTGTATTCAGTCTTACCAGCTAACACAACTGCCCTGGGGTCCCAGGGTCCCACCTCAGAGTCCAGCTTCACCTAGGATTTGAGGCCTCAGAGCAGCAAGTACCAGAGGAGCAGCAGGAATAGCATAAGGAGCATCTGACTTCTGAGCAGGGAGTGCTGCCGAGCCTGAGACGGCTGCCCTAGCAGAGAATCATAGAGCTTGGTTGAGTGGCTCTTGGATGTCCCTGCTGGTACTAATTATCCCATTTAAAGTGCTCTCTTCTCCATCACTAAGCCATTCATTAATTTGTTCATCCATTCAATCAAAGGTATTTTCTTCAATAACTGCTCATTGCCTGTCAGGTGATGTTATCGAAATATATCTGGGTATTGTTCCTTAAACGTCCAAATGGGGTCATGTCTGATGGATAAGCTACATCTAAGTAGAAATTGAGACAAAGACTTCGCCATTGCAGCTCAGCTAAGAAGAAACATGTCAAAGACTTTCAAAATAGTACCTTGTAAATGTCTGATCGATTTGATTGAGTGAGAGGGATTGACTACACCTAACTGATAAGAAAAGTGAGGAGCACCTTGGAGCAGAGTGGGATGCGATATGAGTGGGAGGCATCTATTCTGGTGGTGATGTGAAGATATGTGTGGCCTCGTGGCATGGAGGCGCCCGAATAGAGGGAGGAAAGAAGAGCAAGCTTGGTGAGAAACCTGAAGGAAGACATAGGTCACACAGTTTGTCATAGGAAGTAGAATCCAGAAGCAGTGTCCAAGGTGACAGAAGCAGCAATGTGAGAAACAAGGCAAGGGTGTCTTGCGGGAGTCAGGAGCAAGAGTGGAATCAGAGTGGAGCTGGCTGCTCCAGGGGCCAGCGTCTGAGAGGGAGTGTGGGCGCGGATGGAGCACAGGGATCACATGTGCTGCTGCAAGGCACCAGCCTTGAGGATGCAGCAACGGGGCTACCTCCAAGTCTCTCTAGCTCTGAGCGACCTTTGTAGAAAAGGAATAGAGAGTCCCTAGAGATGTCTAGTCTGCCATTTTGAGTCCTTTGCAAAAATGCTTTTTGTTCCCGCCACGATACTGGCAGCTTGTTCCTTGTATCAAAGCCACTGTTGACATCTTGTAAGGGACAGCTGTGCCGGTGGGCCCGAGTCCGGTGTGCCTCAGGGTGGCCAGCTGTGCCCCTCTTTACCTCCAAGCAGGAGCGGGTGCTCAACCTTCTGGATGCTTCCTTTCCTTCTGGCTTCGTTCCTGACTGACAGCTGACCTTTGCTCCCCACTTAGACCGGCAGCATATTTTTCTCTGCCTGAGTCCTGACAGAGAGGCAGCGGAGGGAGATGTTTGTTGTCCTTTGAGGCTTGTGCTTCTGAAGAAAGGATAGTCAGTGTGGGAGCTGCAGATCACAGTGGACTGAGCAAATATGTGAGGAAATGGGGGCTTCCTGGGCATCCATACCCTTCCTCTTGCATGTTTATCTTGCAAGCAAAGGAGTGTGGTGTGGATCTATGTGTCACAAGTGGGAGTTAAGTGTTACATGTGCACATGTGTGTGTATGTCTCTGTATGTGTGTGTGTGTAAAGCCTTTAGATGATACAGTAGGTATCATGTGTGTGATCAGATAGAGAGAACCCCAACCTCTGCCCATAAACCCCTTTTGCTAATGACCAGGGATGAAAAGAGGAGGGAAATCGCATGCATGCTTGGGTAGGTGAAGAACTTGGAGCCATTGCTGCTGGTTTATATGGACTTCCTTAGCATCTTATTGGGAGGGTCAGGCCTAGTGGTGATGCCTGTGCCTTGGCAGACATTAGGGGGTTCCAGGGAATAAGCCTGGGGAAAGATGGAAGAAGCTACTGGTGTTGATGAAAATCTAAGATTAGCAGGATGGGAAGTGGCCAGCGGGATTGCTCGAGCCACTGTGCAGGGGGCAAAGTACTGCCTTGGTAGTGGTGAGCAGAACAGACCGGATCTGAAGTGGAAGAGTCCCTTGGTCAGCTAGATTTGGGAGACTGGACTCTAAGTACAGCATCAGTGAGAAGACAGTGAAGGAAAATGCACAGAGCTGTTGCTTGGGAAAGTCTCGCACAGTTGGCATTGGAGAGGAGTGAGGCTGGAGGCAGAACTGAAACCCAGGGCAGAGCACAGTGAAGGGTGTAAGTGCCCTTGGTCTTTGTGATCATGTTAAGAGGCCTAGAGAGCCTCCAGGGAGGCGAGAAGGAGCAGCTTTTGGCATCTTCAGTCCTGCTACTTGGAGAAATTCCATCATTTTCTGAAGAATTCATTGATTTTTTTCTTTAAGAATTCATAAGTGTCTTACTGATACTTAGGGAAAGCTGAGTGGAAGCGCCTTGAATAAAGAAGTGTATGCGTGTGCACAGAGGGTCCCAGTCCATCCACTTGCCATGGCATTTTATTCCCAGGAGTGGTGTCTCTCGGAGAGCACACACAGCGTGGATTCCTCACACATACCTTCTTTTGATACATAAGCTAAAGTTCATGTCCTGTATTTCAAGTTGGTTGTCACCAGTAGTGTGGGAAGGTTTGATTGCTTCTTATCAGCTCACTGTATGTTTCTAGACCAGCTTGTTCAGTCTACGTTGTGCCACTCATTCTTGTCCTCTTGCTGAGTTCTCCAGCTTGGCACAGGACTCAGTAAATCTTTTCCATCCTTTCTCCAAATAATGCTTTCAGGGATCTAGGCAGACAGAAAGCTAACATATGTTTGCTTCCACCACAGTCTCCTCTTCAGCCTATTTTAACAATCCATACACAGTGTTGATGAACAAATTGCACTTCTTTCTATGTTGGAAAAGGACACAAATGCAGATGGTCATGATGGGGAATTTCCCCCACCCTCAAAAGGTGGGGGAACAGGGCAATGGTGTGAAAGAATGAATTAGTTATGGCAAATCTTGTTAGTGTCCATTGTAAGCAGAGAAGCTAAGCCATCTGTGGCCACTTGCAAAATTGTTCCTTGTTTGTTCAGGCTCCCCACCGAAACAAATCTTTCTGGCTTCTGATAATTTGCATATTGTCACTTGTTTGCCAACTAGAAGTTGTCTGGACATGTGTATGTTAGAGGGCATCTGTGGGGACACGTATGTGTGTGCTCAGAAGAACCCACTGTTGGTATGCCTCAGAGAGCTGGCTTTGACTGCGTTGTGGACTTAGAAAGAGGCAGAATCTCAGGGCATGCTGTTTGTGTGCGTTGGACACATTCCTAGCTCACATTTCCACTTGTATTCTTGAGCTCTGATCCCTTTCTGCTCCCCTGCTGCTTCTCTAATTTTTATATAATTTGGTCCTCATCTGAATCTGTTGTGTGCAGGAAAGAGGCAGAAAGTTGGAGGAGGATATCTTAAGGTAATGTTTGCCACCAGTATGCCTGACTCTGTATTGAAATACTTTTGCCATCTCCACTCATTCTCCAGGAGTTTACCGTGGGCCTTCTGTAAACAAGTGCTATTCTGGTGCTACAAGGGTCCACACGCTGCGTACTTACTGTCACCCCTATATCCTGAGGTCATCTGTGGAGAGTGATGCTTGGTGAGCAAGCATGGGCTGGGAATGGAGTGAACGAAGCTCTCGAGGACCTGTGTGCAGAGATGGTGCTGGGTCTGGTGGCTACCAAAGGCCTTGCATTTCAGGGCTGTAGAGGACATGATTACGCAGTCAGAAGAGCTCTTGTGCTAGACTACTTCTGTGTCTCGGCTGGCCAAATAGAGTCAAGCTGGAAAATTCCAAAAGTTAAACAGAAGACATCCTCCTTCTGCTCATCACCAGATACAGCACAGGGAAGGTGTTGTAAGGGGTTAGAGTTCAGGATTGGAGTTTCTGTGTTACACTAGAAAGTGGCACCAGAAATTAGTTCTCTTCATGACTTTGACAACTTAATTGGCTGAAATTTCCTAGCACCTCAATCTCTCCTTTGAGAAGTGTGCTTTTCCTTTTCCTTCTCTGCCTCTTACTCTCCTGTGAGGGAAGCACACTCTGGCTATCAGGAAAGTCAGTGCTTTCATCTGTTCTAAAGACCTCTTCAAATTGTCAAGCAGCGTTCTCCATAGGTACATGAGAAGGTCAGACTGGTTCCCATTGCTTGATGGAAACACACAAAGAATGTGAAAATAGAAAGAGACCTTGCAAATGCTCAGAGCAGGTGAGAACAAATAGCCCCTGGTCAGGGGAGCTTCATGATGTGTCTAAAACCACATGGCCAAGCCCAGATTGTCTTGGGGGAACAAGACAAACAATTAACATGTTTTCGGGTCATTACAATGCTGAATGCTAAAATGGAGGCCAGGCGCTCCATTGCCGTGGCTGGCAGTGGCCTCTGCTCCAGTTGGCCCTACCTGTTTGCTTGACCATCTTATTACAGTTTGACGCTTTACTCTTGAACCCTCCTGAACCCATCATGCCTTTGCCCAGGGAAATCAGATAAAGGAGGCTTTTATTTCCCAGCTGCCCTGTGCATACAGCATTCAGAAGAGGGGCTGGCCGTGGGGGTGGGGAGAGCAGAAAGCATTTGTCTTTCAACGCTGGTCTGACAGGAGAGCTTCACTGCCAGCATTTTGAGAACCAGCTAAATAATGGTCACAGCCAAGACAAAAGATAAAACTGACCCACTAGTTATGCAGTTACTTGAATGTGATTTACCCTGCATAATACTGCCTGAGTGTCTCCTTGTTAACGAGCCAAGAGACAGTCCAATTAATTACAGGGGAAGGAGTGCTATCAGACAGGAAACTACTCTTTGCAAACGAAGTCTTGAAATGTTCCCTACCTTCCTCAAATGCAGAAACACCCAGAAATGGCATTGTCCACATACTGTGGGTATGTAGGAGGACAGATGCAGAAGGAAGAGTGCCAGTGGTCCTGACCCAAGACGTGGGGTTTGGGAGGTTAGCAGGACCTGGGGAAATTGTGGTGATTGGAG
The DNA here is from genome assembly GCA_004026965.1 of Petromus typicus. Classification (NCBI taxonomy): domain Eukaryota; kingdom Metazoa; phylum Chordata; class Mammalia; order Rodentia; family Petromuridae; genus Petromus; species Petromus typicus. Next base: position 73,189 of record PVIR01002604.1, read on the forward strand.
AGAGAGGACTGAGTGTGACAGTGGTTTTACCAAGAATGAATGTTGGGAACAGCCGATCAGCAGTTCCCCAAGCCTGCCCCCTGGAAAGAGCCAGGATGAGGTGCTGGGAACCAGGACCAGACCAGAGTCAGGGCTGTAGAGCCACACACTGCGGCCACATGTAGAACAGTGAGAGCCTGAGCCCATTCACAGGAGGCTCCTGTGCACTGTGAGCAGATTCTTCCAATCATATGTTCTGATGGTGCAAGCAAGTGCCCAGAGTCCTCTTGTGCTTTTGATCACATCAGGGGAGCTGCTAGACCTTCACTGAGATAAACTTAGTAGCTGGGCAGTCAGGGTAGTATGCAATGTCTAGTTTAGGAAGATGAGAGGTTAAGGCAGGAGGATTTGAAGAGAACAAGGTCAAAGGTTAAAGAACAGGGGTTACCAGCAGGGAAAGGCCCAGGACTGAAATATTTGCTAAAGGCTGACAGGCAACAGAATGGAGGCAGACAAGTGGCAAATTCCTGTTTTCTTTTCTAATTGAGAAAATATTTTGAGTGGTATTCACTTAGACTGCATAATAAGGGGGAAGGGGCTGGAGGTGGAGGAAAAGAGAAAGAATATCATCAAATTATGTGTGGAAGCCAGTTCATGGAGTGGTATCTGTGCATCACCTTCCCTGGCCTCCTCGTCTGAGCAGCACAACATTCATTTCTTCATTCACTCATGCAGAACATGTTTGTGGAGAATCTACTCTTAAAGAAGCCTTGGTAACTCCCCACAGGAGGTAGCAGCAAACAAATGCAAAGGAGCCTGGTCCTCCTTGGCAAGGGAGGGGAGGTTCAGGAACAGGTGATCCCAAGACAATGTGACATCCTTGATTTGATGCTATTATTGTTGTTTTCTTTCAGCACCTAAATCTTGTCATCATCAGTGCCTAGTGACTAATTTTATGTAATTTCATTTCTAAGAGAGAATATAAAGTGATTACAGTGCTAGGTCTGGCTGTGCCAGGGCAGTGGCTCTTAATGAGGTTGCCCTGCTCTGGGCGGGGCATGTGCCCAGAGTGGAGTCAGGTTTTGCGGAAGTGGTTAGGAAATACAGCATTTGTATCTTGACTCAACTATGGCTAGCTTCTCCTCCTCCCTCCTTGGCCCTGCCTGCTCTCTCTTGCAAGAAATAGCTGTAGTATTTCAGGAGTATAAGTTTATATAGCTTTCTAGATGGGAAATGAGGGACAGTGATGGTGATTCATTAGGCCCTTTTTGAATTAAAGGAGCATATAGAACTAGGGTGGCCCTCTGGGTCATTTTGCAGAAGGAGGAGTCCCTAGAAGTTAAGTGACATCCTTATGGTGCCATGTGAGGCACTTGGGCTGGGATCCCCACCCCCACCCTGGCCCCTGACTTCCCAGCCTGCTCTGGGTGTGCTGCCACCTCTTCCAGGAAGTGATGACTCAGATTATTTTCATCAACATATCTCACCCACCAGCCCCCCTCCGCTTTCTTCCCACAGACACCAAAGCCAGTTATAGATTTGAGCAGTTTCAATTTTAGACAATTTCCTTTTTAACTTATAAATGAATGGTTAGAAAGGGAGGTAGGGTGTGATGGTGGCTAGAGGTGGAGAGGGGTGCAAGAGAAGCTTCGAAGGTGTTGGACTTCTTCTGGCCCTCAGGTAGCTTGGAGAAGTCGGAGGGGAGAACCCTGCCCGACCTTCAGAAAGTCGGTAGAAGATGTCTTTCTGCTCTGATATTCTGTCACATTTAAGTTCACAAAGTAATCTCTTCCCATTAGAGGACTTTTCCTAGCACTTCGTGAAACTCTTATGAAAATTTCCAACTTTAAAACAATCTAACTCATGTAAGGTTCTAGATTTTAGTTCTATAGCCCTAGGTATGTTTTAGGTTTTTTTTCCTAAAGAAATTAGAAACTTAGCTTGGTTGCATAGCCTAAAGTTTGAAATCATTGGTAGTATCTCATGAATAATTGAAGAAGAGCCATCTCTTGTGTTCTGTAAGGTCGGCAACCCCTAGAAAGGTAACCCCTTTACTTATAAAGGTACATGTAATCCTCTTAGCAATTCTAATTGGTAAATCTTATTTTCCCTACTTTCCTGCTGGATAAACTGACATTGGAAGATTCAGTAGCTTGCCAGTAGCACATATGGATGTATAAGAGATTTACAACATTGGGAGTCAGGTCAGTCTTATTTTTAAAGTTCACGTTCATAATCTCAATGCTGAAGAAGACATTCTCTTTGCAATTTAGATGTCATAAATCACAGTAATGTTACTTTTATTTTATCATGTGTTTGAGTCCACCTGATCTAAATCTGAAGTTTCTTAAATTTTTTTAATGTACACAGATGCTTCACAAAGCACCTGTTTTGCCATGGATGTAGCTTAGGGCTTACCACTTGCCTGGGAAGTGTGAGGTCCTGAGTTTATTTCCTTGTACCTAAACAAACAAACAAACATAAAGACCTGTTTTAACAAATGCATCAATGCGTACGACCATGACACTGTTATACAATTTGCTTTTAATGCATGGAGAAGAATTCAAGACGAAAGGGCCAGCTAAACTATCTGTGTGAGTCATGTGTCCCCTCTGGTTTCTTCCTTCTCAATCTGGAGTCAACATGGACAACATATCCCTTTGTCATCCACCTTCCTGTCTGAGGTGAGGATGGGGTGGAGGTAACAGCCATCAGAGGATATGAAGGTTTAGAGCATCATGCAAATACAAGCTGAATGTCCCCCGCTGGTTTTTCTTTTTCAACAGTCTAGACTCCGTTAGCCTCACTTCCCAAACTCTTCTCTTTGAAGTGCTTTTCCAGAATGTTCTTTCTGATAACCAGAGTGAGGTTGGTTTAGTTGGAATATTTGGTAATCTGTGTTTTAGCTTTCTGGAAGTTACCTGCATCTGACTTATGTGCTTGGCCATGATGTGTATTGGAGTGTGTGTGTGTGTGTGTGTGTGTGTGTGTGTGTGTGTGTGTGTATTATGTGTCTGCATTTGTTTTGATGTGCAAACAAAAACGATCTTTTAAAGGTTACCTATCAATATCCTTATTCCTTTAGGGTAAGAAATTATGATTAATGATTTTCTTGCGTGTTCCAGTCTTGAGGCAGGGCTTTCTCACTTGAAAGTGTCTTAAGCATTTATTGCCAGATGTCTGTGTTGGGTGTTTCATAAAAGTGCGTTCAGGTGGCTTCTCAACCTACTGCCCTATAGTCTGCTTGCGCAGTGATTGGTCACTCACTTTTTATTCTGTGGGTGGAAGAAAGCACAGCAGCAGGTTGACAGATGATTGGGTTTACATGTCCAGAATGTTCCCTTCAAGCAGTAGTCACATAAGCAACTCCTTCTGTCTTCAAGGCCTCAAAACACCTAACATGTGAAATTTCTGCCATCATTGTAAAATCAGATTCTTGAACATGAAAAGGATTCTTTCTGATGTCCCCAATAAACATATAGCCAGCCAACTGCTTTCTGAGTGGTCTTTCTGTTATTGGACACCTCTGAGATTAGACCTTCTTTCTTTGTTAGATCAAGGTATTCCTCTTTGTAACCTCTATCAGTCCTTCACAGAGATGTTACCACTTTCTTAGGAATCCAGTCTAAAACTAGGAGCATTTATATCTACCGGAAAAGAGACTTCATGTGAGGAGAGGTCCTTAAAAGTCCCATTCATGAATTCCCTTATTTGCTCTGCTGTCATTTATTAGATTCACTCTGGAGAATTAACGCAGCCTCTCACAGGAAGAAGAGCAAAGTCTTTTCTTCTCTCACTTAAGACTCATTACTGAGAAATATGCTAATTCTGAAAGACAGAATAATGTGCCTCCACTTCATTGTGATTACTCTCGCACAGCCTGGCTACTTTATTCAAATTCCTGCTTTGTATTGTCTGATTCATTCCTAAGAGCAGGACAGTGAGAAGATGGGCAGAAGTATAAGCCTTCATTGTGTTTAGTGGCTATTCACTCATAGAAGCAGGTGTTTGTCCAAACTGGTCATCTCCCTGAGGGTAATTCTATTTCTGTGTGCTAAATTTAATTGCAAACTATTAAGAATTACAGAATGCATGGAAATTTTGAGAAAATGTCATTGTTTTATGTTATGTATAAGTAATGAAGTTGATGTGTTCCTTGGAACCTAATTTTAATGTTGTGTAGGTACCATGTATCTATTCAGCTAACATTGATGGGGACAGATTCTGTGGTAGTCATTGGACTCAATATGAAGGATATAAGTTTCAGACAGTCATATAGGCAAATAAAATGGTAATTATAAAGAGTGTACTAAACTTAGTGAATAGAAAAGATAACCCTCCAATTCATACTGGGGGCAGGAAGAAAAAGCTTCAGGGATGGAAGGAAGCTAATTCTTAGACCAAGTTCAAGGGATGAGAGGAGATGTATCAACTAAGCAGGAGAACAGACATCCCAGGAAGAAGAAGAAAAAACACACAGCTCAGCGAGTGTGGGTGTGGAACAACAGATTGAACTAGAGGAATTGCAAGTAGGTCTGTTGGGGTGGATGATGACGAGAGTGTGTTGAGAGCAGAGGTAAGGACTGGGCAGTGGGAGGCATGCAAGAAAGAACAAACCAGTATTTATTGCATCTGTCCTTATTGCAAAACAAGGTTCTAAGCACTTTTATTTCATGGAAATGCCATAAATCCCCGAAAGACAGCTTCTGTGATGACCTGTTACTACCTTACCAGTGTAGGAACTGAGGCATGAGAACATTTGCCTGTCATAGAGCTAGTAAGACATAAATATTACATTTGAGCCTATGACGTCTGGCTCCTGAGTTTCTGCTTTGAAGTGCTATTTGGGGGGCCTTATATACAAGATATCATTCCTCATAACTGGGGTTGATTTCAGATGTGGCAGTGGCATATACCGTTATGCTCTAGAAAGGTCCTATGGAGAACCATGTGGTGCACAGATCGTAGGGCAGAACTTGAGCAAGGGAGTCAAGCTGGAGGTCTTTGACAGTGAGAACCTGACACACTCTTGTGTCAGCAGACATCATTGCAAGCAAGCTGATTCAGAAAGCATTAAGCAGGTAGAATCTGCATTGCTCAGGGGCTAATGGAATTAGTTGTTAAATGAAAAGGTGGAATTGAAGATAGCGCTTAGAGCACCATTCACAAAGAGGGGTAGGTCTGGAGAAAGGATGCTGAAGCAATTCAGTGTGGGTCCTGTTGAGTGTCAAAGGCCTATGTGACATCATTGTGGTGATGCTTAGTAGACAGTTTAATGGTTGAGTTCTGCAGAACTGTCTCGGCTTTGAGATTTTAACAGTTAAAATCATGAGTGTGGCATAATTTGTCTGGAGCAACAGCTAGTGTTAGGTTGCAGAGAGATATGGGGGTATTATAGCCACTTAAAAGATAAGCAATGGACAAAAAAACCTACATGAAGAATATTTTGTCCAGAGTAGGAGAAATCCATGAAGTCCCCCAGAGGTTGTGATTTATGTCACAGAAATGTAAGCAATACAGGATCACTGTGACTTTTGAAAGAATATTGAAAGTGGAGTTGTGGCTTCAGAAGTCTAGAGAAGGGAATGAAGCAACTGTCCTGTAGACCAGTCTTTCTAGAAGCCTGCCTGTGAAGCACAGAGTTGCAGTGGGTTGGTTTGAGTCAACTGAGGGTAAAAATAAATCAAAGTATCGACCAATAGGCCATTGGAGAGTGGACAGGGAAGAGTATGCTAAAGTGCCTGGGAATGCACTGAATGAACTCTGCCCTCAGGGACAGAGCCGTGGTGGGTCCTGGGAGCACAGGGAGGGCTACTGTACAGATACAGAGATGAGATGGTGTGTGAGGGCTGTGAGCAAGAGGCAGTGAGGAGCCCAGCTCTTTCCTGGACTGTCCTCAGACCCCTTTGCAGGAGTTTTGTACATGATTGTAACCTGTGTGGCTTGATCTCTCCATTCAAGAGGCTCTCATATACTGAACCTACCTACCCAGGAAAAGGTATTTGACATCTGTCACATACTGACCTTGCTTCCTTTTTTATATTCTCTGACTTTCATCATCCTATTGATTCAAGAGATGTATCAAGGGGACCTCGAGGAAATCCACATGTGGAGTGGAGGAACTCAGAGTCTTAGAGAGCATCAGTGATGCCAGTGTCAGTGATGTTCCTACTCAGAACCCTTTAAAGAAGAGACACATGGTGTTCAATTCATAGTAACAAGTATGTAAGAAACCACCCTAAAACTTAGTGGTACAGAAATTGTACACACTTTCTTATATTCTCTGTGTGTGGTTCAGCAAGGGGGTATGGCTTCTGCCCCTAGATTAGTGGGGGTATCTGAGAGAGGGTAGGCTTGCCAGGCTTGTGTCTGGGGCCCTGTTTGTGGCTGTATTGCTCAGCATTTCATTATGTCTTATTTCTGGGAATGAGTGCCTGGCTCAGGGGAGCTGGAACAGTGAGGGCTGCCTGGGATGCTCTCTCCATAAGGCCTGTCCTACATGACTTCTCCACGTGGCTGGCTAGGGTTTCCTCAGTGGCACTGCAGTGTTTGCACTTCAACTTTCTTCCATGGTGTCTTTCAGGGAGAGGCAGGTGGGGGCTGTGAGGCTGCTTATGCTCTGGTCTGTGAATTTCCAAGTGTCACTCATGCCACATTGTGTTAATCAAACAAGGCCAGTCTGGTTGATTAGCGGCCCTGTTTTTCCACAGTACCCCAGGTAAGAAAGATATCACTCATTTAATTCGACGTGATCCTGACAGAAAGTAGGGGCCACTGAACAGTTTAAGAGATTGCCACAATCCTTGGGAGCAAGGTGTGGCCCAGTGGTCAAGAGACCTGAATCTTGATGCAGCTTCATTTCCATTTAATCATTCTCAGAGTAGCTTTGACTTGTGGGTGAAAATCCTGGTCCATGATAGCTTCATGTTTTACTTACTGAAACTCTGGGGTAAATAGAGTTAGGCTTGATTTTAAAAGACGGAAAATCATTCTTCACAGATAGACAGACAGACAGAAAGACACACACACACACACACACACACACATATGATATACATACTGTGCATCCTTATATTCTTTTGTGATTTGGGTGATTGATGACACCTGGACAGTTCACATTTCTTGTTTATCAGGCACCGCCTCTCCTGACTGCCTCCTCATCTGTCACCTGTGTCTCTTACCTGGTTCAGGTGAAAATAATCTTTTATACACTGTTCCCTGTCTGCCCAGAGCAGATTCTCCAAAAGTATTATCCTAGTGGCTCTGAGGATTTGGCTTGATAAGGGTCAGAACTTTCATAGCATCCAGATGAGGCTGTTTCTCTTTTCCTGATGCCATGTTCATTACTGTTTTACAAACTTTCCTTCCTATGAACTTTTACTGGCTGGTGTGTGTGTGTGTCTGTGAGATGTGTATTCTCAGCATTTGGGCTGGTGCTGATGTGTTGTGTGTGTGTGTGTGTGTGTGTGTGTGTGTGTGAGTATGTGAATGCACTGAGCTCTCTGAATGAAGGGTATAGAGTTGACCTCAGAAACTTCTTGCTCATGGAAAGAGTCAATAACTTATCCTCATGATGAGTTGGTTGTTCTTTATGCTTAAGTTAATATTCTTGGGATTTACCTTAAAATGAGAAGCCTGTGGACTCCTGTTTCCTTGAACATGCTGCAACTTGACTGGCAGAAATTGCCTGAAAGTCTTTGCTTCTTTCTGCATGGACAGTCACCAGCTCCTGGGATCAGGAATTTGGGGGGCTGCACAGACATCCAGTCCAGGAGGGAACCCACAGCCCAGGTCCTGGTGGATGAATAAGTAAAAATGTCTGTCAGTCCACTGAGTGCTATTTCTTCCCCGTATGCAGACAGGAGCAGCCATATTATACGTTGTGTTTATTTAGACCCTTTCTGCCGAGAGTAAGTGCTCTGTAAACATGCCCTACTTAGCCATTGCTGCATATAGTACTGCCTTTCTGGAGTCTTTAATTTAATGAAATAAATTACTTTAAAAAGAAGCGCTGTGCAGCCGCTTAGAACATTAAACAAGAACAGCTTAGGTCTTTTCAGGAACCTTAAGCCAAGGGATGGTTTGTTTTTTCGGTCTCCAGGAAGAGGTGACACAGAAGGAGGCATTGACCTGGCTACTTTGGCTGAAACCCACCAGGTCCCTTCCTGGCGCTCACATTCCCCAAGTGTGTAACTCAACACCTGCCTTTCTGCAGGCAGACAGAGCTCACAGTGACAGTGGAGCCCCTCCTGCCCCAACCCTGCCAGCAGCCCAGCACCTTTTACCTATTATTTCAAACCCTGAAAAACTAGAACCACAGAATAATTTTTCCCCAAGGATTCTGAGTTAGGGCCAAGAAACAATTTAATCAGAAAAAAAAAAAAAAAAACTCCCACAACAGGGCCTGGGTTTGGCCCATCTCTCCATTTCTAGCTCCAGATCTAGAGGAGCAAAGGTGTAAGGATTTGGAGGAGCTTTAAGATACCCCATGGCTCCCCCTGTACAGGAGAGGGGCACAAGGGCTGAATGGCATCTTCTTTTACTGTTTGAATGCCAGCCCATTTGGGCTACACAACACCCCCTGCTATTTCCATCTGACATGGCCAAGCTGAATGTCTGGTAAGTAAATAATTAATTTGGAAGTTGGGGGTGTCAGTGGAAATGTCAGCGATGAGGACTCAAATAACCAGCCCCAAATGTGATAGCTGTTCTCTGGCCCTCTGAGAGAAGAACTGTCAGTTCTGTTAGACCCGGACAGTCCTGTCTTCCAGCCCGTCTCTCCATATTAAAGTCAAGCAGCTGTATCTCTGCATCTTTGGATCACATCGCTGTCCCCAAACACTTGTGCACACTTGAAAGCTGGTGTTTTCTTGCCTAAATCCATCAGGTCCCTGCAAGTCCTCAGGACTCAAGAGATGAATCTGGCCTCTAGTATCACTGTGGGTTGGGGAGGGTCAGGCTGTGAGTAAAACATTACAGGGCTGATTCTACATCCTTCTCTTTTACCACAAAACCTCAATTTCCCTTTTTTGTGGAAAACTAAAGCTTTTCAATGCCTCATCAATGGGATGGTGGCTACTGAATTATATGGTATCCCTTGGAAATTTTGGCTTTTTGGAGGTGTGACTGGGTGGGACACTTTCCCTGTCCATGAAGAAACAGAGGTATTCACTTCTTTTCCTTCTGACCTCACTGCTGACTTTGGGTGTAGATGAGGAAATTGATGGGCCTAGGAATGATTTGCGGCTCCATGGATGACTTGCGGCTGAGAGGCCCTAAGAGTGTCAACCACAGGATTTCTCAGGTCATAGGGTTCCCTGACTCCCACCACAATTCAGAGCCTCCATGTTGCTTGGGGAAGGAGTAAGTTATGATGGAGCCCCAAATCACAGTTGTAATAAAGCAGGGATAAAAGCAGGAACTACAACTCAAGGAACCTCCTGAGGGCTGGTGCAGGAGGCTTTCTGTAATGCCAGGTTGGCAGCATCTCTGGAAGGAAATAATAGAACCAAACCAAACAGATGCAGTATAAGAATTGTAAAATGAAAATGTGATATGAAGATAAGATATGTTGCTGATTGCTTGAGAGATTTTCCTTGCCCTTTAGTGCATTTGGATTTGTCATTCATGAACTATTAATTAAATACAAACTCTGATTGTCCTAGTTTGTTGCCTGGGCCTTCCTAGGTCAGCACATACATCATAGTTGTTTGCAATTCCAGATCTCTTGTATACTTCTGGATTGTTATAGAGCAATTTAGGCCCTTAAGAAATGCTATTGCTTTTGTAGGACATAAAAAGCAGAAAAAAAGAAGCTTAGTTTGGCATTCAAAGATGCTTCTAATTTCAGCCAAACTGCTATTTGAAGACTATCTCTCAGCACTTGCTGAATGCTCTGTTCATTCCCTGATGGTACTTCCCTCCCCAACTTCCATACTTATGTTTACATTCCTCTGACCTTAAATGTCCTCTTCTCTTTCTCAGTCTAGCCACTTATGGTTATGGTTTCTATCTGTACATGCTCCCAAAGCCTCATGCACTCATAGGTGGAGCTATGGGGAGGTGACTGGGTCATGGGTGACTGATAGTCACCAGTGCATTAGTCTGTTCATGAGTTTAGAGGTGGAGATTTAGAGACTGGTCAGAGGAGGTGATTAGGATAGCCTAGAAGAGTCGTCTCCTTCCTCCTCCTTTGATCTCTCCTGCTTCCCACCTGCCATGGCATGAGCCGTTCTCCTCTGCCTTGTCTGTCTCCCAGGCCTTGCCTTGGAGCCAGTGGACTATGGACTGAAAGCTCTACAGACTGAGCCAAAATAAACTTCTCCTCTGTTAACTTATGAGATTGGGTATTTTGCCTAGCGATGAGAAAGTAACCAAGATATTAATATTCACCAGGCCATGGAAAGTCCTTTCCCTTCCTAGTCTCTCTGCTAACATCTTTCTTACTCCTGACCTTCCACAGCACTTGTCACCAGTATAAGTTTTTTTTTTTTATGACCAAATAGTATTCTTTTGGGCTACTTTAGTTTTATTTATTTGTTTACTTTTTATGTTTCTTCCCTTTGGATTAGGAATTCTTTTTGGAATATAAAGGATTTAGTATATTAGTATTCCCCACAACATTTAGTTTGAAGCAAGTTCTTGATAAATACTATTAACTGTTAGACAGTATAGAAAAGTAGTATGTTCAGTTCTTATTCCTAAGAAGTTTTGTATCCAGTAAGCAAGAAGAGATGGGTTTATCTGTATGTCTACGTAGAAATGTTCATTCATCATAAAATATTATGGAATTGGAAAGGCAAAACTCAATAAGAATTTTTAATACTTGTCTAGAAGAAAGGTATTTTTTTAGGTGAAGGGAATTTAGTACACAAAGATGCCATCATCCTAAGTTAGAATATCCTAACACAGAGGGCTGAACTCCTCATGGTCTCCATTCCAACCCTCCCACATCATCCCTTCTAGTATCTGTGGCAGGTCCCACCATGTTTCCCAAATATGTGGGAAATATATAGGAAATCTGTGGCGTCATCCATGAGGTAATGGTTCAGTCAAAGCCTCTCCATCATCAACAGGAAACTGTGACCTCTCCCTTCTCTAATCATTCATTGAGAGGGTAATTCTGTCTCCTTTAGGAAGCTTTCCCTAATGACATCAGCCTACTATGATATTTTGTTGCAGGACACATGGATGGTGATGTAGATTATATCATATTTCATTCTTTCCATTTTCATATTATTTTGTCATAATTTATATATAATATTATTATACATACACATTTTATCGCCTTAATAACTGACATTTTCAGCAAAGCAGAGGTCTTGAGTTAGACTCTATTCATAACCTACAGTGCATTTGGAACATTTACTATGTTTCTTGTTGACTGGTCCACTGCCACCATGATGCTGTTTCTTGTGGAGTTTTCATAGCTTTGCAGTTTTTGACAGGAAGGTGTTGCTAGGAAGGAAGGGAGATTCATCTGGAGCTGTCTCATAAAGCCTTTCGTGATCTCTGTTGTGCCACAGGCATCCTTGATAACTCTGTCCCCTGTATGGCCTCTCTCGGAAACATTTTATTGTCTTCCTTCTTCAGTTCTTTATTTTGTCATTTGTATCTCTAATAGTGTTGACCACCAGGCCTGACATAGAGTAGACACCTGTAAGACTTTGTATTAAAGAGAGAGAGAGAGAGAGAGATGAATGAGTTAATGGATGGATATTGAACTAAGAAGGTGAAAAGGAATGCAAATTAATTGCAAGTCTGGCAGGTTGCTTGGTGGTCTGAGTTGATTTTGCCTGGGTCACACCTTCTGGAAGGTCCATTTTTGTTGTCCAGCACTAAACCATTTTCTGCACTGTAGGATGTGGGCATTGTATTGCATGCTATCAAAGTCCAGAGCTAAGAATTTCCTGAGATAGAATGGCTTGCTTCTTATATTACTCAACTTTTTCTTTCCAGGGATAGAATACCTGACACTTGCAGTTTAAAGGAGGAGAGATTTATTTTGGAACACAGTTTCAGTGGGTTCAGTTCGTAGTCAGCTGGCACCAAGACAAATGACATAGTGAGAGGCCTTAGTGGGCTCCAGCTACTTATCAGGTGACAACTAGGAAACAGAAAGAGAGAGAGGAAAAAAAATTCAGGAACAAGAATATACTCTTCGAGGCCACACCTCCAGTGACCATGTCGAACCAGGCCCCACTCCTAGCCATATATTCAGCTATTAAACTTATCAGTGAATGAATTCACCAATAAGTAAGGCTCTTCCATGGTCCAATTATATTCCAAATATGTGCGACTTTTGGGGAACATGTTAGATCTAAATATTAACACTTTTGAAGATAGTGAGATTCTAATGGGTGAAAGTTCTGCAATGGATGCTGTCTTGGAACTGAGGTTGTGTTGTTCCTTTTTAACCTGATTAGGGAATTTTCAACTGATATGGGCATGTATCAAACTGATGTCAGAAAAGGAAGAACGATTATATGTTTTTCTCTGTGTAATCTACAAGTGAATTGATATCTGCCCTGGCAATGTCTTCATTGCTCATCTTTTTCCAGTGATCTTTTTCTTGGCTTTGTCAGTTGGCCATCCATACAACAAAAGGCACACACAAATCCACCTGTCTACACACATATGCTTTTTCTTTTCCTTCATTGAGACCCTGGTCCTAGTATACTTTGTGGCTTAGTGGTTTAATCTGTTGTTTAAACATGGCCCAGCTTCCTTGTGATGGCCTGTGTCCCTCTGCTAGAGGCTGAAGCCATGGGACTCTGGGGACTCTTAGTGATTCATTGCCCATTTTTGTCTACCTGGTAGTCAGGTGAATCCTGTGTTGTCATCTCTTTCCACTAAATCTTAGCAATTTTGTCCTCTTTTTTTTTTTTTGCTACCAGATACCCTTATTAGTATTAAAATATTTCCAAGCTCTATAGCCCTCAGTGGAGAAAGATAATGTCACCTGCTTTATATTTTAGTCCATTTTCTTAAAAATGACATGCATTCACGTTTTAAGTAATACATTGGTTTTCTAAAAGGGAAATGAATGGATAAACACATATACAAGTCACTGTTGTATTAGTTTCCTACTGCTGCTCTAATAGGTTTCTACACAGTGATTTAAAGTAAAACAAATTTATTAATGTACAGTTCTAGAGGACAGAAGAGGGTCTCCTTGGTCTAAAAATTAGGTGCTGGCAGAACTGTATTTCTTCTAAGGCTCTGGGGAAAGGTCCGTATCCTTTCTTTGTGGTCTTTGGAAGTTGCTGGCATTATTTGGTTCATGGTTCTTTTCTTCCTTCTTCAAACTGAGCATGACCTGTCTGAGTCATTTTCACCCTGCAATCTCTATTGCCTACTTCTTTCCCTTTTAAGGATCCTTGCAAATACATTGGGCCCATCTGGTTTAGCTGAGGCAGTTTTCTTACTTTGAAGTCTACTGATTAGCAACTTTAATTCCCTCCATGAACTTCATTACCTCCTACCATGTAATATATTCATAGATTCTGGTGATTAGGAGATGGAACATCTTTAGAGAGACATTGTTCTGCCTGTTGCACCAATTTTAATAGTGCTAATAACTTGCATTACCAAAACATTAAATAAAACAATCTTACCGAGTCTTTACCTCCTTGATCTCTGACTACTCCCTCAAGCATAATTCTTTCTTTATACTTGGAATGAAAATAATCATTTTATTTAATTCAATTTGCCGTAATTTGTAGAACTCTTGGAGTCATAACACTTCCAAGACATGTTTTAATAAAAAGACACTTGTGTATTTGTAAGAGTGTTACTAAATATTTTTGTTCATCAGAAGTTCTAGAAGGTCTGGTTTTCATTGTGAATATATCTAAATTTGGATTAAAGTCCTTCGTGTTTGAAATATTCTCAAAATGTCAGTTTGGTCACAATACTTTCAGATAAAGTATTCAAGAAGCAGTTTGTTTATTAAATTTACAGTACACTGAGTTATCTTTCACTTTGAAACCTCAGCAGGTGTTATTCTGATTACTGAGGAAAAATTTGATCTCATGGAGCTGCATGTATATCCATAAGGAGTGGAAAGGTTACTATGTGAGCTTTGTGTGAGGATCAGAGGAGAGAAAGTTCAAAGAATTGACTTTGATAAAAAAAAAAAAATAGAGACTGTGTAAAGTTACTGCAGAATGCTGGAGAGTGAAGTACTCATGTTTATTGAGAGTCCTCACAAGTCTTTGGACCGTACATCCCTAGGGACTGTTAGGGAACCCTCCCAGAGATATGCTAAAGTTAAGAACTTACAGATTTGGCTGACCTTCAGTCTAGAAAGAATAAAAAGGTTGGCTGTTATTCTAAAATAGGGACTGTGGCCAGTAGGGCTCTGAGCATTCTACCAATGTTAACATTGCATTAATTCCTCTTGGCATTTTGAGGTGAGATAGGTAATGCTCCATACTCTACTGGAAAGGTTGGTAAGGTTGGAAGGCTTGGAAAGGTTGTCTGTTTCATCTTTATATTAAGGGTCACATTATATGTTGTGGCCATTACAAAGGAAAGGAAACAGCAAGAAGATTGGATCAGGACAGCTGAAGACTGCCACTGCCTACCCCTTGAGATCATTTACCACATTTCCTCATGCTTGCAATGGGGACATGAGGCAATCTCCAACCTATGTCAAGAACTGTAAATCCTATAGATGAATAGCTCTACTTGGAAAGTGTCCGATGTCAGTTGAGTTTTCAGTACTGGAGAAGAAGGTAAAACAGAAAAAGAAGAGTAGAAAGCCTTTCTATGCTAGTTTGAGATGACCAATTCGCTGATCCTATTTTTTAAAAAAACAAAACATTCCTTAAATGCACCAGGAAAGGATAAGCTATCTGTGGCTTTGAGTCACAAATCCTGTGCATTGACTGGTGTTTCCTTGTGGAACATCACTCATGGGGTAGAATTTGTAGACTGTCAAATAAAAACATCTACATAGAGGTAGGGTAAGTACAATTTGCATCGTCCATTATCAGATCAGTTCTCATCCCTAATTTTAATTTAATCTTTTGTCATAAGTGGTATTCTACATTTACAAAATTTTGTGGAATGGCTCTTTAGGAGAAAAGAAATGTGCACATAGACAAATTTTAGTTTATATCACTTTAGAAAGTGAAGTCTACTGCCTTGCATATCTTGAACAGTAAAGTAGAAGACTCACAGAGCGTGAAAGCTAGAAATGATTTCAAAACTCTCTGGTCCAGAGGTATATAAAAACCTTTTAAAAACTCACTAAAGTTAAAATGGATTCATTTATGATAATACAGTATTTGTATTTATTCAGGAAATATTTTGTTTTAGTGCTAGCCTTCAGCGGGGTGCTAAGGACACCAATATGGAAGCCCAAGTATTTGCCTGTAAGGAATTCATGGTCTAGAGAGGGGATGGGCCTTAAACAATTAGAGTTCAGTGTGGGATAAACGTGCTGGGTCTGGCTGATAGGCAGCTAAGAGGGATGATCCAACAGTAAGTAGGAACTGTCTGTAAGACTGCCTGGGGTTGGGAGTGGGAGACTGAGAGAAAGCTGAGTATTTCCTGTCTTTTCCTTTAGATAAATAAAATAAGACTAAGCCCCAGAAGAGACCATCGTTCACTGCCTGCCCCACTGGGACCCTTTCCTTTTCCAGTGCCATGCCACCGTGTGACCCTGCAAGCCTAAGATCTATTTTTTACCATCATCTTTCTTATTGTTATTATTTATGACGGTCATTGTTTTAACTGCTCCAAGGAGATAATTGGCTTAGTTGCTAAGGCAACCCAACATATTGGGTATAAGAGCAGCCAGCATAAAGGGTTTGCCAAATTGCAGGGCTGGGTGGGAGGTGTGGGGTGGGAGAGCAAGAGAGCTCAGCTGTGGAGCTTGAAAATAGCCATGTTCAAATTATCTCTGCATTTCTTCCACTGAGGAGCGTGAAGCCACTTGGAATCCGGTGCCTGCCAACTCCTCACCCACCCCTGATGCTTCCTATTTTCAACCCCGCCAGTGCACTCCTGTGCTAACCCTCGGTGCTCAGCCATGAGTTCTCTTGGGTTCCATTTCAGGACTCACAGCTCCTATTCTGTCTGCTGCCACTCAGCCCTGGAAATGCTCTGACCCTGGTCTCTGGGGCTGCTAGAGCCAAAGAGGGTTTTGGCACACAGGTCCGTGTGCCTGTCCCTATACCTTGGTGCACTGCATGGTGCCCTGCTTCAGACTGACCATGGTGGCTTTGGTGGCCTTGCCCAAAGGCTTGCCTTGAAGTCTCTTCCCTAACTTGGGAAAGTTGTGAACAGATGACAATGATCTTTAAGTTAAGTTTTTTGAAGACTGAAATATGTTAGGGAACTGTTCCCATTAACCAGGTAAAGTGAAGCCAAAGAGAAAGAGGTTCTGCAGACAGTGATGTGGCAAAAGAGGATGATGTAGGCTCCTAAATGCTGTCACCTGATACATTTATCAGTGCCATTGGTATTAGCCCTTGGTGGCTGACAGTCAGCCTGAGGTCTTCTGAGTAATTTTGCATCAGTTCCTAAGTCCTCTAGGCAACTCTGTTTTTCACACCTGGACCTCATCCTGCTGCTTAGATAGGACACGTCTCCTAGCCTGGTCTCACTGCCAGGATGCTGTGGCAGAGAGCGTGATGGAACAAAAAGATGCAGTAGACAGGGGCAGCTCATTGGCTGTTATACTCTGCGTCATTTGGCCACCCAGGAGAAGCCATTGCCATGAAATAGGATAATGGGCAGGGGAAAGGGCAAGATGACAAAAGAATCCCTTCCTCAAAGATCTGAGCGATTGCTAAGACTTATTTCTCTTCTTTTCTGCTCACCACGCACATACTTAGCCCCAAGATGTCTGTGGGGAGGGCAGATGCTGCGGTGTCCTTAGCAGCCTCCAGGGTGTCTCCTTAAGTGTATCCCAGGGCCCTCTGCAACAGTGAAGCTTCAGAGCGATCTATCTGAACAGGTTAAATAAACAGGTCTGTGTTTGGGTTAATTATCACTGGTTCTGTTGCTCTCCATTACTGCTCCATCCGGGACTCTGGCCAAGGAGCAGATGGGAGAGGCTGCATCACCACCCCGGCCTCCTCATTGTGTCTGGCTCTCCCTCCTTCGTGTTTTCTCTTTCTTCTCCTTCCCCCTCCTTTCCTTGCCTCCCTCCCTCCTTCCTTTATTTTCCTCCTTCCCTCTCTCTGCCCTCCTCCCTCTCCTAACCCTGTTCCCCTGCTCTCCCTCCCCCTCCTCCCCTTTTTTGCTCTCTCTCCCTCTTTTTCTCCCCCCCACCCCACCTCTCTCTCTTTTTGGCTGAGCAAATAGGCCAGATGGCGGTGAGGAGAACAGACAACAAGTGAGGCATGGCATATGGGGAGCTTGTTTAATTTCGGCTCCTGTAGGGAAGTAGATTGGAGGAGGTGAGCTACAAAAGCAGAAAATGGAAAGGGGAAGGGTAAAAAAAAAAAAAAGAAGAAGAAGAAGAAAAAGAAAAACAACAACAACAACAACTGACCTTTCCAAGGGGGAAATTGGATTTAATTTACTATTGTTGGCCGGCGGAAGCAGGTTAAAATGAAGTGGGTCTAAAACAGAAAGTCGCCTTTTGAATTTTGAAGGTTCCCGGGTCCCCCACTTCTAGTTAACCTCCATGGCATCCCCTTTCCAGATGGCCCAGAGGTCTGACTCTGGTCTGGGAGGGGAACCGGAGTGGTTAGGATTTCTTGTGTAACGTAGTAAGTGACTATTTGTAAATTGAATCTAGGAAGAAATTCAACCAGTCATTTAAGGAGAGAGAAAAAATACAGATGTTTTTGAGTAAAATAAGGTTCAAGGGAAGAACTAGTCCCCACTTAGGCTTCTTTCTCCTAGTAGCCTTCTCTCTGAGTTTAATTAACCTTTTCGGTTTGATTCTGCTGTTCCCACACACAGTGCTTACTTAGCTGTACCTTGTCCTGCTCACCCTGGCCTCTCCCTTCGCTCACTTGAGAAGTCCAGCAGAATCTCACGGTAGAATAGAGGATTTCAGTAAATGACCCTCCATCAGAAGCCTTTGTTTTCAGTCA
Organism: Petromus typicus; assembly: GCA_004026965.1. Lineage (NCBI taxonomy): Eukaryota > Metazoa > Chordata > Mammalia > Rodentia > Petromuridae > Petromus > Petromus typicus. The sequence continues at coordinate 91,227 of PVIR01002604.1, forward strand.
AAATATACTGAACTGTCATAGTGGCTACCAAAAATGTTAAATTTAAGGGCAGATGCTGGCCACATCGCATGGCATGTGCCTTGGTGACTTCAGCATGAGCATTCCCACAGAGCAGTCCGCTCTCCTCTCCCACCTCCAGCACATTTCCTCTCTGCCATTGCTGGGGTGCCACACTCTGAAAGCAAGTGTGATCCTGTCACGCAGGGCGGCTGCCTGACCTGCACAGTACAAAGTCTCCGGGTGCCCCTGTCTCTGGGACTAGGAGAGAGCAGAGGCCTTAACAATGACGGGAGGAAGAGTACAATCAAGGCTCCTTCTCTGAAGCTGTCCCCCAGCCCACCCCAGCCCTACCAGGCAACCGGCTCGGCAGCTGATGTTCCGCAGCTGATAACCGGATTAGGCAGTAGAATGGGGCACATGAGTACCCCGGAGGCCCTGCCTGGGAACAGGAGGCTCCCTGCCTGGTGTGGCAATGCCACTGTCAACACCCTCAACCACCTGCAGCAAGGGCACTTGCTTATGTGATGGTCCTACTGTACGTGCCCTGGAGTCCGTGGGCTCCGCTGGAGATGGCAGTTCGCACCAGGCACTGCTGCATGGATCTCTCAGCCAGGTGGGACCGTGGCCTCACCATGGGTCCCTCGGCAAGTGGACTGCTCAAAGCCAGGCCAGAAGCAGCCTTCTTCTGATGGCCGCCCTGGCTGGGTGAGCCGGAGTGCAGCCACCATGTGCCCAGGCGAGGAGGGAGTTGCCTGTAGAGCCCAGCCCTCCTCTTTTAAAAAATGTTTTCTTTTCTCTCCCCCCACCATGCTAGCTTTCAGCGGCAGGCGAGCGGTTTGATCTCCCCTGAATGCTGTCCCTCATTTGAGGCTTCGATTCTGAGAAGATTCGGGGCATTGTCCAGGGTGGCGGGATGTCGGATTGATTTCGGTGCCTTTGTGCAGAGTGGGGCTCCTGAATGAAGCTGTTATGCGCGGCTGGGGCTCGCGGGCAAGCTGTCCGGCTGCAAGCTGGGCCTCCCTTTGTTGTGGGGGCCTGCACGGAGCCCAAGGAAGAGGCTCATTTCAGGGTGATTTACTACCACCCAAACACCAGCTGTCTGTTGTGGGGCCGCCCAGTCGCCGTGCCCAGCCCCCTCTCTCGCAGCTCTGAGTCCCCACCCCTCATTTGAAACCCTGAGGCTAGATTCATATCCATATATATTCTTGTTATGTATCTGTGTATGTACATATGTACATTGATATATGGATATATATGCACACACATATGTAAATACACATACATACTCTTTTGGCTTATTTCTTTTCTAATAGAGCGCGCTGAGCTGAGCGAGGGCCTCGGGGGAGAGCTGCCGGGTGGGGAGTATGTGGCAGGAGCTCAGCAGCCGCTCTGTGCCAGAGCAGTTGTGACCTTGGACAAGTCACTTGATCCCTCAGAGCTCTCATTTCTTCCTCAGAAAAAGTGGAAGAAGGTATTTCTGAATTATTTGAAATATTAAGGTGCTTCAAGGTTATATGACACAAAAGAAGACGGTGTCTTATTACCCTAACAGTTATGCAAAACATCAGTCAGTGAAATAGAAAGCCAGAAAGAATGGCAGGCCGGGGTTATTCCAACAAGAGGAGGCCTGTCAGCTTGAGGAGTGACAGAGGTGACAAGTGCTAGTGAGGTGGCAGCCGGTCCGGTCCAGTGGAGTTTAATCCAGTCACCAAGGAGATGGCGAAGTGCTGAAGACATACCACAGGTATGCTCAGGAAGACAGCTCAGAGGAGGGAAGGTCTTCAGGGGAACCTCCTGGAGGCAGGGTGTGCGAATATTTTGAAGTGTAGAGCAGTTTGTGAGGGACCAGCTGGCAAAGGCATTCCCTGGCTCATGAGTAGTGTTCTAGTGCATTTGTTGTTACTGTAACAGAAAACCTGGGCAATACAAGACGTGTTCATTTAGTGTGTGGTTCTGGAGTCTGAGATATCTAAGAGCATGATACTAACACTTGGTAGGCATTGGGAAAAGGTCATATTGCTGCCTCGAAACATGGCTAGGGGTATCACATGGTGAGCTGAACTTTTAGAGGACACATTCATGTCAGAGCAGACACCTGGGACAGAGGTGGTCCTTCCTGTTCTGGCAGCGTTTCTTCACTTGGAAGGTCCGACACACTCAAGAGTAGAGAGTGTGAATGAGGATTAGAGATGTGGTCAGATGTGTGTGGCAGAAGGGCCACTGTAGACCCTTATTGGTGATTTGAAGGTGATTGTGTAGTTGGCCAGAAAACTAAAGATCACATAGAGGGCCACTAATATATTCAAACAAGAATGGTGGCTACGGCCAGGGATGATGGTGCACACCTATAACCCCTGCTACTTTGGAGACAAGTTTTTGAGGCCAGCTTAGGCAAATGAGTGAGACCCTGTCTCTAAATAAAATTTTAAAATAGCCGGGATTTAGCTCAGCGGCACTGTGCCTGCCTCAAAAGTGCAAGGTTCCGAGTTCGATCCCTGGTACAAAATAAATAAATAAAAGGCTTGAGGATATAGCTTATTGCTTCTACAGGGAGGGAGGGAGGGAGGGAGAGAGAGACAAGTAATACTGGGACCTAGATGTAGGGAATCACAGGAGAAAAACAAAGGCTATAAGGGGAGACTTTGATAAGTACACCTGACCTTATTGGCTATGGGTAGTTGGAGAGAAAAGTATGGATCTACAACAATGGCCATATTTCTATAAGATGGACCAGCAGTAGCACAATTCACGGCACATAGTAAGGCCCCCAAAGTGTCATCCTTAATAATTACTATTGCTCTATGGGTAACTGGGTGAGTGGTTACCTGTAGGTCATGTCTCAAAACAGACAACATATGAAAGCAGATTTTTATTGGCCAAGGGGTGGTATGAAGAGCAGAATTATATATTTTTGGCACAGCCAAAACTGCACAAGCATAATCGAAAGTAATATTTTGAGGATAGGTTTCAGGAAATTGTTCTTGCTCCCTCTCAGTCTCTGCTTAGAACATACAGGGTGTTTAGTACACGTTTAATGAACTTATACATAAATGTGTTTTCTAGCTCTTCATCAGAAACTATAGTTTAAAAATAAGCATTTATCCCTAAGCTATTAAGAGAGTCCTGGTCAATCCCATGCTCTGAGAGCAGTTAGAAATATCAGGTGTGGAATGGTGAATGTGGACGTGGTGGTCAGCCATGACTATAAGGACGACAGGAGAGCCACATGCACAGTGCCTGGAGAGGATATCAGTGCTGTTGCTGCTGTTAGCACTGCCCACGGTCAAGGGGAAGCTCAGGCAGGACATTCTGTGGAGCCACATGGCATCTCACTTATGTTGAAGTGACCACACGCTTTTATGTGGTGTCTAATGGCCAGAGACAGACCTCGGCATAGCAGTAAGCTGGTCCCAGCCCCAGCCTGCTGGTGTCTAAGGCTCTGCTTCCACCACAGAGGGAAGCAGGATGTGGGTAGCATCTGGAGGGCCAGTCCAGGTAGTGACTCAGTCTCCAAGGTCCAAATACTTCCCTGTTACCTTCCAGGATATCTGCAGGATGCCCTGGAGTCGATGTTGGCTTCTCCTTCAGGTGGGGTGACAACCTCATGGGCTCTTACAGTTTATACTTAGAGCACCAATATTGCAGAAGATACTACAGCAAGTAGTGCTGGAGTGTTCCAGCAACCTAGAAAAAGGGGTTCCTCTTTCTTCCTCTAGGAAGAGTCTTAGAAATGCCTAGGAGAAAATATCCCGCTTTTACCAAAGAAGAAAATATCTCTAGCAAAGGAAGATGCTGGCCCAAGCCATAATGCAAATATTTAATAATCAATTATTGCACATCTCCATTCAAATATATATTATAAACAAAAAGCAAAAGCAGAATAAAATGTTCCCAGAGCCCTCCATCCAAGGGAGTAAGAAATGATTATTTTGGCAATCCACACAACCCCTAAGGCGAGGCGATCTTTCCTCAGGTGATGTGCTAGATTATTTGTAGAGGAGGACATCCTCTCAGATGCTAACGGCCTTCTCAACAAAAATAAGGATCACCCAGTATCTCAGTAGTCTTCTTGCATTTCCTGGGCTGGTAATTAAGAGAAATATACTGTTGACAGAAGCGCAAATTAGGAGTGGCATTTTACACCAATTTGCAATCCAGCAAAGGAGAACTTACAAAGAGTGTATCAGTGTAGGGCTTTAAAAAAATTGTAATATGAAATGTTTTCTAGACTAGAAGCAAGAAGTCCAGAGAATGAGACCTTACAAATCTATCTCTGACACCTGGCCTCCCAGTTTGGAGCTTCCTCCACTTTTTGTGTGCTGCTTCATATTGCTACTTATGTGTGAAATCAAGTAGGCTAATGCTCTCTCTGTTTCTTACTTTTCCCCTGAGAAGAATGAAGGATGTATTTTTACAATTTGTGGTTTGTGGAACTCAGTTATTCCAAGTGTTAAGAGGTGGTGAGGGCTCCAAAAGATTTCATGGGCAAAAATGATGGGGAAACACCTGGTTTTAGAAAGATACACAGATGTCTTTGCGGTGCAATGTTTCGAAGTCTTTAATATGCTAATGAGCACCCTGGATTTCCAAGTGTGGCGGAGTTTATGATGTTACACAAGTTTATTAGGTCACAAGTTGATACCTGCCAGACTAGCTCTCTATGGACCAAACCCTTAACTCCAATTCTGGCCCTGGCAGAGAAGTCTGGACCTGCAGGTCGGGGGGTTCTTTATAAAGATGCTGCTTAAAGCTCCTGTCCTGGGTGGCTGTGCCTGGCAGAAGATTACTGCAGAAGGAACTGTGGTGAGATATCAACTCGTCCCGCCTCCCTGTTCTTGGGAAAGGAAAGACTGAAGACAAAAAGGAGAAGCCATTTCACTGCTCTCCAGGCTCCTCCTGCCCTAACAAGGACAAGGGCACAAATCCCTTTCTCTGAGTTGGGATAAAAAATTTCCTTGTTTCCTAATTGGGACCAAGAAAGTTTAGAAGTGTAGGCTGTACTAGAATGGTAATACTAATAATACACTTGAATCTATGTTTAATTTTCCAAAGGAGGAAGTGAGGACCAGCAAGAGAGACAGCAGAGTATTATCTTCTTGTCATCTTTGGCCACATTGTTTTCTGTAAGAAAACATCAGGATGAGTCTTGACTATGACTAAATCTCAGGTAGCTGAAGAGTGTGTGATTCTGCAGGAGCCGGATTGGTGGCGAGAGCTCCATGTAAGGCTGCCCGGGATGCTCTCGGGAGAGCGGGGTTACGTGCTCGGGGCTGTGGCTGTGTGCATGTTCCTGCAGGCACATTCCAGAAGCAGTGCAAGTAAAGGGAACCATGTCCAGAGCTCATTTAGCCTCCACCTCATGGGCTTGGTATTCCTGGACCTTGGATCCAGAACGCAAAGATCAGCCTCTGATAAAGCTGCTTTTGGCAACTTCATTTGTGTCTGTTATTTATCGGGCAGAGCAGGATGGATCATGTAACGAAGCATATTTTCCCTCACTGCCTGGGCATGTGGGAGGACACACAAGTAGACACAGACTGATGGAGAAAGGTGGTGAGCGAGTGTCTCACCAAGGCTGCTGCCAAACTGCTCCCTTGTTCCCCTCACTGCCCGCCTCCCCTCATTCTCTCCATGACACAGAGGCTGCCTGTTTGTCAGCAGTTTTCTGGGTGGTTAGTAAGGGAAGGCATCATGGAAAAGCACAGTGCTGACAGAGAGCATCAACTTGGGATCTCTCGGCCTTTCTCTCATTCAAAGCAACACATCCTGAAGACAAGTACGTCACTGTCCTCATGACCTCTACAGCAGACATGTCAACCTTCAGTTCTGCTCCACTCATGGACCTTATCTCAGGCTTTAAAAATGATCAGGTCCATTTTAGAAAGGAAAAAACGAGGCACCAAAATGCAAATGATTGTCTACCCTTCAGAGAGAGGAATTTCAGTGGAACCAGTGTGTGCCTCCAGGCCTAACCTCGTCTGATGTGCTGAAGGGTTGAGCCCTCCTCATGCAGTACATCCACATCCACGTCTCAGGCTTCTCTCTGCCTGGCTCGTTCTGCAGGGGACACACACTCACACTGCTCAGTTGTAGTGTGAAACTACAAGAGAAAGAGCAGAGAGATTGAAGGATGGAAGATAAATGAGGGAGCCTATTGGCATGGCGAGGGGAAAGAGCTGGCATTTGAATTAGTGACTGTTCTTTGCATCTTCTGTTCCTTCCTCTTTCTGCCTCAGTTCTGCAGTTAGCTGTGTATAATTTGGTTTGTAACTTTTATTGCCATTTGTAGTTACTTGGATTGTATTATTATTTCATGTACCACTTTTTTGTTACATTACATATTTTAATTTGACTCATTTCTTCCCTAATGCCAGGGATATGAGGTAGGACTGTGTTCTTCTGTATGTCAAAGTGTATTGTTTCTTATAGTAAATGGTTAATACTGCTGACTAAATTGCATTTGGCAAGTAGATGTATTAGTCCTTTTAGGCTGCTATAACAAAATACCATAAGTCTAGTGAATTAAATGATAAACATGTATTTCTCACAGTTCCAAGATCGAGGTGCTGGCAGATTGGCTTCATACGAAGGACCTTTCCTAATTAGCAGAGAATCACCTTCACGCTGTGTCCTCTCATGGTGAGGAGAAAGAATCTCTTTCTTCCTTTTTTTAGAGCACCACTAATGCCATTGTGAGAGTTCCACCTCGTGACCTCACCTAATCCTGTTCACCTCCCAAATGCTTCATCTCCAAATACCATACTGGGGATTAGAGTTTTAGCATATCCAGTTTAGCATATCCACAGTTCAGTCTATAGCAACATGGTAGAACTTTCAAATAAAGGAAAAAGAAAAAAGATACATGAAGAAAGAGAACATATGCATGTTTATTTAAGTTTGATTTATTGTATAGATTATCCTTTCTATTCAACTGGTTTACTGATTGTGTGTACGACACTATGGGGCCCTAGCTCTTGCGTCTTTGACCCTGGAATACTGAGGGATGGTCAGTACTTGGGTAGACACAGGACTGCCATATTCCTTAGGAGAAGCCAGAGTAGCTGTCTCTAGATCATGAGAGACAAGGTGTGCACATCATGGTTAGCCACATAGGCAAGAAAAGGAAGACTTCTGAGGAATGTATCCCTCCCTGGGGAATGACCCAGATGAAGTGTTGGTGGGGAGAGATGGAGCAGGTTTCTGCCCCCCAGTAGTTGTGACTGTTGATTTGACTGATTATCAGTTGCTGTCTCCATGTCATGGAAAAAAAAATGAGTGCTCTTGACACATGGTACATATTTTATATATTGCTTAAGGGCCATGCGCATGCCATGAGAATGCTGTGCCTCTGATAGGAAGCTCAAAAATATTTAACAGAATCTTAACATTTACAAAGATGGTTTAACAGAAGAAAGGTAGAGCGGTAGAGTCATCACAGAGCGTTAAAATTGGCTAATCCATGAGGTTTTAATCTAGGACCAAGATCACTGTGAGTACTCCCTTGTATAAGCTCTTCTGATCATTTGCAAGTGCATCCATACTTTGTGCGTGTTGGTGGATCTAAACATTTTCTGGAATAGCCTGTAACTTTCTTAAATTCTCAAGGTGGTCTGGGAATGAGAAAAGCTAGGAATTTCTATAGCTTTCAGTCCCAAACCTGTGAGTGAGAAAACCAAGGTTTAAAGTGAATTAGTGGCTTTTTCAAAGCCTCCCAGAACTGGGGAAACTATGCAGATAGTTAATTTATAGCATACCGTTCTTTCCACTATTATATTTTGACAGATCCAAAAGTCACCTTTGCTTGTAGATTATTTCCAAAATCCTACTAAGAAGGATGAGCCACTGAAAAGAGATTGGAGATTGATTTCTTGCCAAGCCTCTAATCCACCCAGGCTAATCTTGTATTGGGACCAATTTGAACCCACCACTGACTAACCGCAGAAGGACAAGGATTTGGGGTAATGAATCACAGAATCTTAGCAGGATAATCAGGGTGGATCTTATAAGGCAGATATAAAAAGGGGCACTGAAGGCATTTTCCCCAGCTGGAACCCTATGGTATGTGGAGACCTAAGTATGGTTCACCTAATGCTATCTGAATGGCTGTACCCAGCCTTCAACTGAGTTTGTTATTAGAATGGAACACCTCATTATTAATCACCACCCCACCCCCAACATACTTCATTCCCTCACATAAATTAAAATCACTCAAATTCTTGACAGAAGGGTGTTGTCCTCCCTACTCTGTCACAGGTGTGCTAGAGTAGGGATGAGCCAGACTGACATGGGAACATGACATTAATTTTGTGTTGAAGGTGAGGGGTAGTGTCCTAAGTGGAAGAGAAGAAGGTCTAGTGCCTAAGAAAAGAACAGCAAAATACTAAAGATGGTGTGTATTAGTCCAGGGAGAGTAGAGCATGGGGGAATGAGAAGAGAACTAGAGTATATGAATGATAGGAAAATCAGGAATTTGAGAAGGACAGGATGAAAAAGCGCAACTCTAAGAGCAGACTTGAGACTGTCCCACATAGAAGTCACTCTTCAAAGGATGCCTGGCATCTATCTTACTGCCAATCATGGAGTTCAGACGCTTATAAAGTTGTTTCTTATACAATAGGAGAATATTTTCTTCATTCACTGAAGAGCACCTCAGTGCAATTTCTTTTTTTTTTTTTTTTAGGTTTTTGGAGACAGGGTCTCGCTTTGTGGTTCAGGCTGGCCCTGAGCTCAGCCTCAAACTCACCTCACAATCCTCCTGCCTCTGCCTCCCGAGTGCTGGGATTACAGGCGTGACCCACCACGCCCGGCACTGTGGTATGTGGTACTGGTTGCTGCTGGGCGTGGGTCTCCACACCCAGTATTGTTATGTGGTTACCGGGGAATCGAACCCAGGTCCTTGCACTTGCGAGACAGGCGCCGGAACCACTGAGCTAACTCCCCGGCCCTCAGTGCAATTTCTTAAAATCCTACAAACCAGATTTTTTTCTTTCTCCCATGGGGCAGCTTTTGCAATGTTTGAAGATGATATCAGTGCAGTGCCTCAGTCTTCTGTGTCTAAAATAAACTTAGACTTTCCTAGTTTCCAGTCATTCTGCATGTTTCCCCCCTTAGAGTGAAGATATTGAGAATGAAGGCCCTACTTAAATATATCTTAGATGTGACAAAGTGGAATCTGTTCCTTCAGATGTGATCTGATAGAGCAGAACGTGGTGGAACTTGTATGAGTGACTTTGTGAAGGATATTGGATTTCTTGTGCTGTGTTTGTGAGTTCGTTCTAATTAACGCACAGTGGATTTGGATTCAAGATCCCATCCTCTGGATATTAGTTCAGAGCTGGTAGCTGTTGTCCATCCCTTTGTTTATTCCT
>PVIR01002605.1:0-100266 GCA_004026965.1 Petromus typicus
GGTGGGCTGATTTTTTTGAGCTCTTTATATATTCTAGATAATAGCCCTTTATCTGAGGAACAGCTGGTAAAGATTTTTTCCCACATTGTTGGTTGCCTGTTTGCACTGTTGGTGGTTTCCTTTGCTGTGCAGAAGCTTTTTAAAAGAATGAGGTCCCATTTGTTGATTTCCTTAGCCATTTCCTGTGCTATAGAAGTACAACTACTTTCTATTTCTTCTTTCAAGAAGGGACCCTAAATCAAGTCCACAAAGCAAGTCCATTAATTTTGTTTACTAACCTGGTACTAGTGATTAGTGGGGAAATTAATTTGAGTCACAAATCACAAGTCTTTCTAGTAGGTTATTTGGTCAGAGTGTTGCTTTCATGAGTTCACCACCTGCATTATTTGGGAGACAGTGCGTGCTTTGGAAAAGAGCGTCAGGTTGTGTAATGCACAGTTCATTCCTCACAAGGGACTGTAAGGGGCAAATTGGCTGCTGCCAGAGACAGAGGGTGAGCAGTGCTTTAACAAACATGACCACCATCGTGTATCTAAAAACCCCAGACAACCTGAGAAATCATCTCCCTGGCCCCGGAAACCACCCTGAGCCAGACCATCAAAAGCTACAGATTCTAATCCAACAAAAGGAGCCGGTCAGAAACCCTGACAGGTAACGAGACACTCACCTGTGCCAAGGTGAACAGATGGCCTCCTTCAGACAACATAGTGCAATTGTTCCCGAACACTGGTCACAGATGGTGTGAAAGGAAGGCTACTCTCCAATCTGGGCACCCTAGGAAAGCAGGACAAGAGGAGGGGGCAGAAATTTGAGAGGGAGAGATTGTTTGCAGAAATGGCTAGCTGGGGAGATAGCTCTCTCTTTGGTGTAGGATTTCTAAGAAGTGGTGTCGCTGTGTATTCATGGCTGAAATGAAAAGCACCATCACACCTGGCAGCAATACAATGATTTAGGATTTAGGGAAAGAACAGCAGAATGATATGTTTGCTTTATTCCTAAAATGCAGTATTCCTCCTCTTTCCAGGTATTGACACCACCCAGATGAGAAATATATATCACTTATCAATTGACTAAAATGCTGATTAAATTTGAAATTTATCTGAGTTTTTCCCAATGTTGGACTTTATTTTAATAGACAACTAACTTGATCCCAGGCTCAAGAGAGCATATGACATCGTTATCTTTCATGAGGGCTTTTTCTGCCCTCGGGCAGGAAGTAACAGGGCCCACATCTTCCGAACAGGCCACCTGTCCTGGGTTCTTAGATTCACTCCTGTGAGCTCCAGAAAGATGCCTGGATATGGCCTATCGCTCCACCTGTATGTGAATGAATGTACCAATGTAATTGGTTTTAATTAGTATTATTTTGATTGTCAAAGTCATGATGATAGGCATTTCTAGGATATAATATGATGTTTTAATACATTTATGTGGCACAATTAAACTATTGCTGTCATCTCACTGATATAAAATAGTAATCACCATACTACACTTATTAGTAACTATACTGTACATAATATGGCGGGGGAGCTAAAGCTCCTAACCAGTGAATCTGGAAAGAATTAGGCAGATGTGCTGGTATGACTTGTTTTCCTGTGAGGAGTTAAGACAGGGCTAAAGAAATTAACACATAGGCAGAAAGTAGACAAGAAAATCAGGGCTTTAAATAAACACAGCTTCAGTACATGCACTTTATTCAAACTTTATTCCCCTACAGGAAACTCTACCAGAGCAATTCTGAAATGTCTTAAGGATGCAGGAATCTGCACATGGGCTTCCGCCCCTGTGCTTTTCACCTCTGAATGTGCTTCCTCCATCCTGGATATTTTTATCTCAGCTCTTACATATAACCTTGTTCTGATCACACTCCTGTTTATTGGTGTTGATTGTTTCTACGTATTCACTTTTATTCATTTATTTATCTGAAGTCCATATAGCAATGAGATCAATTGATATTTGTCATTTTGAACCTGGTTTATTTCACTTAGCATGATATCCTCTGGCTTTGCTTTGCTGCCAGTTGAGTGACGTCCTTTCTTAGGAACAAGCAGCACTTTAATGTTATCTATTCTTTCTAGAGTAGTTGGAATTTTTCATTTTCTTCTCCATATTTTGGTCTTTCATTTATTCCTTGTCATTTTGTGATACTTTTGTTATATTTGTCTGCTAGCTTATTCATTCTTTAACTCTGTGGAATGGACCACTCAAACCATCATTTGGAGTTTTTAAAAGTTTCAGTGAATATCATCTTTTGTTTTGTTTCTGTTTAGTTATTTGGCTGCATCTCAGCCAAATGGTTGTGCTGGACCCACATTTCCCCAGCCTGGGGTTCCACTTGGGTTTAATTCATTAGCTTAAGAGTGTAATATGGATTTAAGATCACTGTGCATGACAGTGATACTCTGTTGGTGTGGGGACCTCTGGGAGAAGCTCTTTTTTATTCTCTGCAGGATCCAGACAAGGCAAGAGAAGCCGGGCAAAGCCATGTGAGGATCTGACTTCATGTATAAGTGCCAATCCCAGCAGCTCCACGTATCCAGAGCCCCAGTCTACTCTTCAACTCTCCTTTCCGCTCTCCTCCAGTTGCTAAACTGAGTTTGTTCTCTCTCTGTCCCTCCCACTTTCCCTGGCTTACTTTTTTCTCCCCCTCTCCCCCAGTATAGAGGATTGACTCACAACCTTCCATTTGCAAGGTAGGTGGTGGCACCACTGAGCTAAATCCCTGGCCTTCCCTGGCTTACTTTCTTGAGAGCTCAACTATATGTTGAAAGTCTACTCTTGAGGGATGCTTTGCATTTCTAAGCATTACATAATAAAGAAGTTGCATGCATCATTAAACATACAATTTTCTTTGCTATTATTTTTCATTAAAGATTTTTAATATTAAATATTAAATAAACTTTAAATAAGTTTATTTATATTAAGAGCATATCTAGCAGGCTTATAAAGAAGAGAGAATATCCCTGCCCCAATAGCTCCCCATTCTCAACAGCTGCTCTCCAAAGACAATAACTTCATCAATTTTAGCTATTTATTCTGGTAATTTTGCATTTCTAAGCATGGGTATTTCTGCTATAACATCAAATGCAGTATAAAAACTGCCTAGGGTTTTGGAAATTGATACCTCAAACTAACAGATTTATGAGAAAACTAAGGACAAAGGCAGAACACACAAAACTTAAGGAGCAAGGAAATGTGTTGCATCCACAGAAATACCAACAAGCCCAATAAAAAGAATTACCCATAAACCTACTGTGCCTCTTCTATCCATCCTCACAGCTCCTAAATAAGTTTTGCAGCTGGTTAAGCTGGTGTTCATGCCCTTGCTTTCAAAATGTAAATGTTCAGGGACCTGCTTCTAATAAGAGATCAGTCGATCAAAATTAAAAATCTTCCTGAAAGCAGACTGCATCATCAATCTTTTCCATGACAGAAATATCTTTGCCGTTTTGTCATCAGTTTCTCCTTATCATCTCACCTCCCACACCTTGAGTTAGTAAAAATCGTAATGAATCTTCAAACTGCCAAAATGTCACAATTTTGTCTGTATGAAGGCATGTCTGTTAGATTTTCCAGCTTTTATTTATTTTGCCCTCGTATTCCTCAGATACTGCTAACACTTGCTTCTTTAATTTCTTGGGAAAGCTTACCTTTTATGACTTCAAAATAGGTATGGGAAGAAGTCACTCATGAGCCAACAAAACCTCCACATATACTTCTAGAAACATACAAGAAGCAGTTCTCACTGAAGAGACTCTACTGTAGCAGAACATACAATCCTTGACTAGTTTTCTAGCATTTCATAGTATTGAGTATCTTTGCTTCTCAGCCCCTCTCCAGCTCCTAAGCATCAACTTCCATGACCTCTATCATGATTATCTATGAAATATAGTTTAGAAATTGCCAGAGGTAAGTGTTCAAATTTATTTGGTCTTTGCAAATTATGGCCATAATTGGCTATGTGATGTTTTGGTTGCATTTCCTGTCTTAGAGATAATTTTTTTTTCTAGCACTTAAAATTACTTTGATTCTTCAAATGATCTTTTGGGGAAAAAAACTGTTAATGCAACATTAAGCATTATGAGAAATGATGAAACTTCTCAGAGCAGAGTCGCACCAGGTAACTCTCAAAGTAAATAATTTCAATTGTAACTAATCTTCTGCTATTATTTGTTTGGCTTTTATTTCTTATGAGTGAGCTCCCCATGAAATCTTAGTCACCTGTCAGCCTTCCCTGATGTCTGAGAGTGCCATACAGGCTTTTATCCACTGGATCCATAAGAGAAAAATCTTTGAGAGGTGTATAGGACTTTGAAATATCACCACATCTAAATGATAGGTTCTTTATGTATAGAATTCAGAATTTTGAAGGTTTTGGACTATTGACTCCATTGCTAATTTTGAAAAAATCTGATGCTATTCTTATTCATAACACACCATGTATGTCTCTTATATTCTTTGTGAAAATTTTAAGATATTCTCTAAATCCTTTGTACTCCAACAATTTTATAAGGATATATCTTATTGTATTTTATTTACACTGTTCTGGGGTACGTGATGAGTTCTGTTTAGTACTAAAGATCTACCTTCTAAATTAAGCTAATTTCTAAATTTTTCTCCACAGAAGCCTTCTTCTTTTCATTTCTCTCTTCTTTTTTCTATCTAGTAGTGTTAAACCTTCCCTGTTTCCTTTGTCTGAACGTATGATGCTCACTTGATCTCCAGTCTATGCCAAGGCACAGTGTTGCTCCTCCTCAACCACTCCTGTGAAATGAAGAACTATTCCATCTGAACTCTGACCACAACTAAACTTCAAAGACTGGGCAGTTGAAAAAACCCTGAAATTTATTTTATTACATTTTTGAAGGCTAGAACTTTAAGGATAAGTATGAGGAGGCCCTTTGGAGGTCTTCTATTTTCACTTGTAGAAGAAATTCTCCAAGTCCCTGTATCTTCATTACCTTTTTCTTTTAAGGACTCCAGTCATTTTGGATTAAAATCTCAGATTGGAGGTCCAAGCTCTGAACATCATCATCATCTGAGAAACCGAGAGTTCATGCTTCAATATTTAAATTTAGAAGGACACAGTTCTACCCAGAATGATCCAGAAATTCCATGATCTTGAACACTCACTATAGATAGCCACATATTAGAGCGTCTGCTCTTCTTACAGTAAGCACTTTGTTTCACTTTTCTTTAATAAAGTTATGTGACTTTTTCCTCATAATACCTATTGAAATTTTGTGGAGAAATCTTACACAAAACAAACTTTAAGAAATATTGTATCCTGCCCAGACATGTCAGAGGAAGATTTTCTGAAGTTTTGGTATATTCGTTATGACTTGCTACTGGAGAGAGGTAAGCTACCATTATTTTAGAAAAACCAAAATCCAAAGAAAATGTCTTTGAAAGGAGAGGTACATACTGGCAAATCATAAAATATTATAAAAATGGCTTTAATTTAAAACCAAATTTGTAATTTTTCCTGTTGTGTTTATCTTATATTCACAGCTCATATTTGCTATTAAATTCTGAACGTGGTCACTCTTTTTACTACTGTCTTTGTTTTGTTCCCATCTCGTCCATCCACATCATACCAAATGGTGTCTCAGCTTCCACATTTCTACCCTTCAGCCAACTGTTACCCAGGAAGTGAGAGTATTCTGCTAATACAGTCAGATCCGATTGCTCTGTGATTCATTTCTTGCCTGCAGCAGAAGCTGAAGTCCTTATCATGGTCCTTGTAACTTTGCAATCTCAGGGCACCGTGACCTCTCTGCCTGCAGTCGCTAGCACTTCCCTTCTTTCTCCTCCATCCCCGCAGCTGAGTCACTGACAGCCCCATGAGGCACAGTCTCTTACCATAGCACTTGTACTTGTGTTTTCTCTGTAGCAGGAGCTGTGTTCCCCAGATAGCTGTCTAGTTTGTTCTCTTACTTCCTACATGTCCTATTTTAGTTACTTTCTTATTGCTGAAACAAAATATTCAAAACTCACAGTTAAAAGTTTATTCCAGCTCTCAGTTTGCAGAGGTTTCAATCCACAGTTGATAAGGCAGCATGGCAGAGGGACATCATACAGCAGAAATGATCAGTGATGTGGCAGGTAGGAGGCAACCAGCAGCAGCAGATTACCTTCCCTCTCTTTATATTCCATCCAAACT
Organism: Petromus typicus; assembly: GCA_004026965.1. Lineage (NCBI taxonomy): Eukaryota > Metazoa > Chordata > Mammalia > Rodentia > Petromuridae > Petromus > Petromus typicus. The sequence goes on from PVIR01002605.1 coordinate 6,164, forward strand.
ATAAGTCTATGGATCGATGTCACCCACACCAATCAATAAGTTGGGGCTTCCACAATCCACATCCAAAGCTATGCTAAACCAGGTAGTTATCACACCCTCCTACTTCCAGTAGCATATACCCAAGGTCCAGCCACCTCCCAGAAGTCCCATCTACAAGTGCATGAGGCTTTGGTGGACATATAGATACAAATCTTAACACATTCTTTCTTAAATGTCACATTTCCAAGAAAATGACTATTTGAACTTGCAACCCACCAGAACACACTATTTCTTTTGTCTCAGTTATTCTTCATAATGTAAGTTTCATGAGGCTCTGTTTGTTTCATTCATGGCTGCTATCTCATTACCCATAGCAATGGTATAGACATGTAGTTCGTACTCCAGAAAACTTTTTTTGTGTGTGAGCATATAAATTTGGTTCAAATTATAGACTTCTCCATTCTATTACATTATATATCATCCACACATTGTTCATTCTTTTGTAACAAATAAATTCCTATTATGTGTCTGATCTTGTAGTTCTCTAGTGGTAAATGAAACTTGCATATTTCTTCCATTCAAGTACTACCCAGACCTGACCCTGCTTAGCTTCTGAAATCAGGCAAGATCAGGAACATTCAGGGTGGTGCGGCCCTAAGCAAGACCTGCACAATTCTGAATGGATTATATTTGTTGAGTAAGATGAAATACCTAAGATATTTTTAGGGTTTTATATTTTTTTTGCAATTTTGAGTTCATTGTCTAAATAACACCAATATTTTATTTTGAATAAAATTATAACTAATATCGTAGAGTATAGCTTCCTTGCTATACAATTTGCTATGCACTTTCTAATTTAATCTTCTCAAATTATATGATATGTATCATGATAACCACCATTTAGTAGATGAAAATGGAGAGATGTAGAAGTGATAATTTCTTCCCTAATCTCTCAGAGCTATGCTAGTGCTAGAGTCTAGGTTTAAATTCTTTTAAAATGTTTTCAAAAATTGAATCACATTTTTACTAAAAGATTAATGTGTATTTTAAATCTGCCTAGCTCTGTGTTCCTTTCATTCTCTGGATTTCAAATTAAATTCTCCCTTCTCTGAGACATATCTCACATCATTTAAAATTACCAATCAATCATTATCTAGTCCTTACAATATATTTATTCATTTACTTATTAATTACTGTGGCCTATTTTTCTCTACCTCTCACTATAATACAAATTGTAGGAGGCCAATCATCTTGTTCCTCTTGCTGGTCTCCAAAATAATAAGAGCTCAGAAAGATAGTCCTAACTGAATATTAGGTATTAGTTCATACTAATTATTTTTCAGAAATATCTAGAGTGGAAGTGAAAAAGAAATAATAGAAGCATCTTGATTTATGAATACATTTTAAATGAATTTAAATCTAGACTCTAGCACCAACATTGTTCTGAGAGAGTAGAGAAGAAATGACGACTTCCCTGTCTCTTCACTGCAATAATCCGTACAAAAGAGCTACCTGGACTAGTCCAGAATGGAAGCAGGAGGTGTGGGGATAAGCTAGGAATGTGTTTGGGAAGTGGATCTGTAGGACTCTGTGAATGTAAGCCAGGAGCAAGAAGAAGGGAGAGCAGTCAGTGTCAGGGCTCAGGGCTGAGGTGTGGGCTCGCTGAGAAGCTGATGGGGTCATGCTTGTGAGGAGAACTGAGGATGGTAGAGGTCTAGGGTGGGGTAGGCAGGAACCCAGAATTGTGTTTGAGGTTTGGTGAGTTTGAGATATACCCTGGGCCAGCTACATGGAATATAAAGTCATTCTCCCGATTACCACAGAGAACTGGCTCCTGGACCCCTGCAAATGCCAAAAGTCACAGCTGCTCAAGTCATACAGAATGGCACAGCATTTCTATAGAACCTCTGCACAACCTCCAGTGTGTTTTATCTGATCTCTGTTACTTATGCTGCCTCACACAACACAGATGCCACTTAAGTCATTGTACTGTGTTGTGGAGGGAGTAATCACAGGAACAAAAAGTCTGTCCAAGTTCAGTACAGTCATAATTTTTGTTTCTAATCTGTGATTGTTTAGATCCACACATATAAGACTCAGAGATATGGAGGAAAAGTTGTCTTCTCTCTGCCCTCCCAAGGATACTCCTCTTTTCCATTAGACCCTGCAGCTTGGGAGTGTGATGATATCACTGGAAATCATTTGCTTACAATGTTCCAGTGGATTTTGTTCAGCACTAGATGCCAAATTACCAGGTGACAGGGAAAGCAGAGTCTGAGGCACCCTGTTTCCTCCTGCATGGCCCTCAGGGATTTGACCAGCTCCTGGTGTTGCTTGTCCCCTCAACTGCCCTCTGCAGGTCTTAGGTCCCTTCTGTCCCCTTATCCTGCATACCTTTGGGTGCAAGCACTCTCCATTATTGCCCACTCCAGTTATTGCCTTGTCCTCTGTCATTTTTTCCTTAAATTTGCCTCCAACTTTGTAAGTAGTCCCTTTGCTACAAGCATGCTTCAATCACTTAGCTTGCCAATTGTGTGGTTAGCATGTGCATCTGTCTACTGTCTGGCCCCCTGGATTGCAACAAGATTGAACTGGAAAAACACTGGATGCTCAGACAGAGGAGCAAGGAGCTTTGGTGACTCGTGGAGGTCAAAGTTCAAAGTGTGAAGGCCATCATCAGCTTCTAAAAGTGGCTGCAGGTCATAAGCCTCCAAGAGGTCATCTAGTAAAACTCCCCTGAGCCCCTGAGCCACGCTTGGGAGCTCACAGCTTTTCAGCCAGGAGAAGAGTAGGCATCCTGGATAACTCTGGCTCTGTCTTCCCCTCTGTTTCCTCCAACAAAAACAAGGACAACTATTAGAGATGTTCCTTTCCCAGACTTGCATTTCAGAGTGAGTGCTGCCAAAGCCATTATCTCTTTAATATTCTCCCCAGGATGCTTTCTTACAAACAAGTAGCACCCAAAAGTAAGGCAGAGCCTTGCTTTTGTCTGTGTTCTGTTTTGTAATGTGTTTTTCTTCTTGAGGGTGATGGTGCTATTGACAAATCTTCTGTCTGAGATGAAGAGTGCACATCAGATTCACCAAGGATTCCATTAAAGCTTCACCCGTGAGGTCAGCTCCCCACAAAGAAGGATGATGGATTTCATTTCAACAGACCAAGTGTTCACGTTCAGGTGCGAGCTGGCAGGCAGGCAATTAATGTTTTACACAGAGGTATTTTGGGTATTAATAACACACTGAACATAAAAGGCAACTAGAAATCCTCAGCGTTCCATTGAAAAGAGAATGCTAAGAGCGATTTCCAAGGGGTGAGAGTAGCTTCTGGGGGCTCAGGATTAATTACATGACATCTATCTCTCTCATTACCACAGGAAGTGGTAGCTGCTATTATTTAATTGGAGCAGTTGTTATTTAATTTCTTTTATATTCTGAAGAGCAATTAACAGAATGAAGAGAGGTAGGCTTTAATTTTTTACAGCTTTTTCTTAGCTTTCCAGAGTGCATTCTTACATACTTTAGGCATAATTTTTACTTTGCCTCTTCTGGAGCTAGTCCCTAAGTTCTTACACAGATATTGACTCTTTCCCTTTCCCAGAATCTCTGTAGAACTTCCCCAAAAAGTCAGGCCATGCAGTCTAGGCTCCTCTGATGTTACATAGCTTCTCCTGGGACTTCAGTGGTTCCTTGGACCCATAGTATAAAACTATCCATGTAGATATTACTTAGATTTTCAAGGAACAATTTCAATTTTGTGTTTCAGGGATTATTTCTGAATGAGTATTTATTCTTTGTAGGTTGCATAAAACATTTTATTAATATTTTTGATCTCCAAATTTTCACCCACCTTGATACCAAGAATATCCAGAATTCCAAAAAGCTAATAACCAACAAAAATCTCTAGGGTCTCACATTGCTGATGGAAAATCAGGGCAGAGACCAAAATGTGACAAATGATTAGCATGGGATTGCATGCTAGTGTCAAGTTTCCCTCATTCTAGTGTCAAGTTTCCCTCATTCCCCCCTGATGTTTAATCTTCTACTCAAGAAAGACTTATTTGTTGACAAAGTAGTGCCTGGCCAAAGTTAGTCCAGAGCTTCTCAAACAAAAGTGTTCACACAGCTCAAGGAGGCAGGTTCTGGTTCAGTGAGATTCTGCATTTACCTCAAACTCCTTGGTGGTGCTGAAGCTAAGATCCAGAAACAACCGACACGGATTAGAATAGCACGATTCCTGTAAAGCACATAGACTCATTTTCCTGCTTGTTTCCACAGTGACTTCCTGTTCATCTGATGCTATTGCCTAATTTCATCTAGCTGGCTCCTCCTCCCTCACCATGTCTTAATCCAGAGTGTTTGAGCCTTTCCAATCCTTCCTCTCACCCCAGCTCTGTGTGTGGGCTTGTGCTCCAGACACCCAGCTGTAATCCAGATGTAAATTTGTAATCCAGGTGAGTTTATGGGCCAGATGGGCCAATGGCAATTCTAACTCAACCCCTGGCCATATGGTTGTATCATCAGTGGGTACATTCCACAAATCAGGCAGACTGAACATATTCCAAACTTATTAGTATTTTCAGTAAAATATACTCACTTCATTTGCTGGACTCACAGAGCATAAAGACAAACCTAGATCAGAGTCGCTAGGCAATTCCTTAAAACATGTGTGCCTGAGGGTGAGTCCCATGCTGAGGAATGCCCAAAGGGAGGGAAAGTGTGTGCACTCTGATGTCACTATTACACACGTGGGGTCAGCTGCACACAGGCTGGGCCAATTCCCTAGACTTTTCTCTTTCATAATCCAATAAAATTCTTTTTTTTTTAAATTAAGCTTTGTCATTTAAAACCAGAAAAGTCTTAGTTGTTATCAGTCCTGTCAGAAAAGATTAGGAAAGGATTAGTTATTATTAGCCAGACCCTTTAGAAATTGGTTAATAAGCTCCCTCAGAAACCTGTAGGCTCTGGAAGCTGAAGAGCTCCAGGACTTGCCAACCATCACCTCTCCACAGCTGCTGCATTAGGAAACCCAGAAGCTGAGTCCCTCATCTCTGAGCACCCTGACTATCCATTCTGAAAGGAGGTGTGCTGGGCACAGTCTCCGTGGCCTACACATCCTACAAAAAGGACCAGTTCATTTTCATTCTATTCCTTCTTTTCACATTATCACCCCCTTTTGGCAGAGGCACATTGTCAGGCACACTGAGTTCAAAGTCTACCTTTGGCTCTTGCTCTCTGGATGACCTAGACAGTTATTCAGAGCCCTCCTCCCCCATTCTACACAGACAGGGAAACATTTTTTCTCAGCCACTGTGCAGGTTAAGGAACATGGAGCTGTCACATGCTCTGTCTATTTTCTTTTTTTTGAGACAGGATCTCCCTGAACTAAGGTCTCACTTTTGTAGTTCAGGCTGGCCCTGAGTTCAGCCTTGAACTGACAGCAATCCTCCTGCCTCTGCCTCCCAAGCACTGGGATTACAAGTGTGAGCCACCACATCCAGCATTGTGGTATGTGATACTGATTGCTGGTGGGCATGAATCTCCATGCTCATATTCTTGTGTGTGTTCACTGGGGATCCATCCCTGGCCCTTCCACTTACAAGGAAGGCGCCAGAACCACTGAGCTAAATCTCTGGCACCTCTCTCTACTTTCTTATTTAGGCTTTGACTTTTTCTTCCATTTCCCTACTCTGACATACGTAGTTTGATGGGTAATTCCCTTTGTCTTATCTGCAGGGCTCTTCTAAGTCCTTCTGGTGCCAACTGGGACCCCAACTTTCCTCTATCACATTGCATCTATCATTCCTTTAGCCCCAATCCAGTCTAGTGCAGATTCCACAAGCAAATGTCTCTTCTTCTCATCACCAGGGCTTTCCCTGAAGTGACATGCAGTCTCCGTGGCAGAGAGTTTCACAGACTGGTGTTCTGGGATGAAGGTCAAACCAAAGGGGACAGCACAGAGCAGCACAGGCAGGTTGACAGAGTGGATGAGGAGCTCAAAGACTAAATTCCCCTCCTCCTTCTATAAATAATGACATGTTCCTCAACTTGCTCTGTGCCTTACTTTTTCTTCTCTATGCAGTTGTAAAATGAAAATTAAGTCTCAGGTTCTCAGGGTTTTATATACTTTCCTGCTATGTTGGTGTCAAATCTCAACCCTTTATAGTTTCCTGCCTTCACATTGAATGCATTACCTCTCCACCTTCCACAGTGTAGTTGTACTGTGGGTAAATCTTTGCATCTTTTCCCTAAGAACATAGCACAGTCATTCATCTCAGCTCACCCGTTTGCTGTGCTGCCTGACTTCTTTCCCATTGGCTCCTCTGATCTTTCTCCAGGATCCAGAGCATCCCCAGTTCTCCACTAGATCTGTCTATTGCATTTGTCTCCAAAATAGAACTTGTCACTCATTGTGACTGGAACATAAGCGATGCTTGATAATAATGTCTATGAAAGGATGAACCAGTTCGATGGCCTTGCAAGAATTGTTTAATCCCCTTGGGTCTCTACTCATTTATGAACTGAAGACTTTAGACAAGGGATCCCTCAGTCTATGACCTCACCACTCCAGCTGAATTTAGGATGTGTGGTCAGAAAGGGATACCACAGTCCCAGTATTCAAACACCGGCTTAGCTCTAGAGCTGATAAAGACAGGCTTAGTCATATGAAACTACTAAAGAAAAATGAGGTAAAGCATAGAAGAAATTCTGAGTCTTTAAAGATACGCTGTCAATGAATTCTGGTTGTGGAGAAGGCAGATGACATCTACTTGCCATGCAATAAACACATAAGAGACATCACAAAGAGGAGACGTTTGCGGTGAATCCTAAGAGTAAGCTATTTTACTATATTCCTAATGTTGTAAATGATAAAATAATTATTTAAAGACATTTCCTTTATCTTAATCCTTTGAAGATGATTCCCACTCACCTCTGGACCTAATGGGCAGGTGATACAATGAAGAAATTGAAAAACTAAAATCTGAACAGAAGGGAAGCTGTCAGATAAAATATAAGATATGTCTAAATTTCAAATAAATATGACCATGTAAATATGTCCTATATAAAATTCAGATGCATTTGTATTAAAATAATTATTGTATATCTGAAAATCAAAATTAACTGAGCATCCTATATTTTATCCCCTGAATCTGGCAATTAGAACATCAGAAAAAATAGTATTCCTGAGTAGGCATTAAATTCTCTCCACAACCCTGGGATCTAAAGAGTCTACCCCTAGGGCTTGATCCCCAGTGTGAGAGCAAACACATTTTTGAATCCAGTCTGTATGAACCTTGACTTACTGTGGTCAACCAATAAACAGGCAGACATACACATTCCTTTGCTAGTTCAAATATTTTTTTTTTTGGCCTTTTGTCTCTTGATTTACTATTTCCCCTTTCACTTTAGAAAAAGAGTCTTGCTGGATATCTTATGATCTCTTTTCTACCAGATGACTTATTCTTGTTTAATCATATATGAACCAGATTTGTATTGCAGGCAAACAGCATATGTCTAGATGCCACTGATATTAGACATCACTTAAAATTAATTCAAGTTGTGATTTCTACATGTCTGAAAACCATAAATGAGCCTTCCTTGCTGTCACAGCTCTGCACTATCATGTCCTGTCTTTGTTTACTGCCTCCAACCACTGACTGGGGGACCTTGGAAGATCACACCTAAGCCTTCTATCTTTGATATAATGTCTCATGGCAGTCATAACATAAGTAAATTACTGTAATTCCTGTTGGACAGAAAGAGAAGCTGAGGCACAACTTATCTAGACTCTCCCACTTAATGCAGAGCACTGTAGGGGTTTGAGCCTAGTCGGGTTGACAGTAAGCCTAAGCTCAACTGTATGCATTGTTAGTTTCAAGTCCTACCCAAGCAATCACCCAATTAATGCTTTCAACATATATTTCCCTAATAATGTAGTGAGTTACTTAATACAAACATGTTTCTAGATGAGAATATTGAGATTCAATACACTTAAAGAAATTATGTAAGGCCATAGAACTAATTACACATATTATGTAAAAATGATTGTCTCTGTCTCTATCATTCTCTGTCTGCCTCTGCCTCTCTTTCTCTGTCTGTCTCTCTCTGTATCCAAGGTTTATAAGCATATTAATCAGTTCAACAACTTGTGTCTCAAGTCTTATGTCTGTGAACTGAGGTGTTTTTACCTAAAAGTCCTGCATGATTCATTTGAATCTAACATTCTCTGATTCAGTTGTAAGAATATATTCATTCAGAACCTTTTCTAGCATGAGAGAAGAAGCGAATAGGATTCTTGGCCTCTAACCCAAAATAGGTACATGAATGGAATTATGCCTCATGGTCCACGTGAAGTTGGATTGTAAGGTATAAGGACAAAGTAAAGAAGGGAGAACAATGAGGGATAAACTCACTTAGCTATTTGAAACATACCTCTAGAGCCAGGCACTTTACTAGGACTAGAAGTGAATGGGAAATGAAATATATACAGACACTGCTCTCACAAAGCTTGCTATCTTGTGAGGGTCAGACAAAGAAGTGGTCAGGAATCTACTCCAGGAGTATTTTTCCTAGCAAGGTAAGATCCTGCAGGAAAATTCCCAGGAAGAGAAAAGCTTACATTAAGCTTTTGAAGTCTCTATAAATTGAGTAAGCAGGCCTGGGGTAAAGGAGAAGGTAGATGAAGAGTTTACCCAAGTTCTAGGCCCAGGAATGTCACAGCCCAAGCCCTAGGGAGAAATAAGAAAAGGCAAGGCCAGAAGGATAAATGCAGGCCAAGTTATGCAGTATTTTGTGAGCCACACCAAGAAGCTGGAATCTGCTTTTGTTCTGAAAGCAAGGAGAAAGACTGTCTGAAAAGCAGTGGTAAAGATAGTTGCCAACAGACATGCAGCACTGCTGTGCTCTTGGAGGTTATTTACCCTCTTGCCTCAATTTCCCCATTTGTAATGGGGGCTACTAATAAGACATCGCCCCTTGTATCCACAGAGAAAATCTCCACGGACTTTAGCACACTGGTTCAGCATCCACTAGTCATAGCTGCTGTGTGTGTAATAATTTGATCGCCACTATCACCGACTAAACGGGTGTGATTATCCACAGGGTAAAGTTGGGGGATATTAACAGCACATTAGACACTAGAACAGATACATGACAGGAAAATGTCTGGACCCAGCTGTACCATTATTTAGCTTCCTCTGTACCTGGCTTCCAGGTGTAGGACTACAGCAGGGGACAACAGCACTGGTCAGGCCCAATGACTACCTGAGAAGAGGCAGAAGACAGAAAACCATTCACTATAAATGAGGAAGATGCATTGTTGAGATCCAGTCCCACAGAGGAGGAAGTCTGAGAAGAAAGAAAGAAAAATGCAGAGAAAGAAAAATGTCTTCAGAGTGTCTGGAGAATGCCGCTGGGATTCTAACAGATTCTCAAATGGTAATAAATGGTTTCAAGAAGAGTTTACCCAGTTCCCAGAAATTACATAAAAATAAGCACTGAAGGCCCACTTGAATTTTGACCAGGTTTTGTGGCACCAGACAATCTGCACAAGCTGGCTGCCATAGTCCTGCTTGCCGGGTGGCACTCAGCTGAGACACATAAACAATGAGGATAGCAGCCATGCCACTCCCCCTGTGCCACCTCCCTAGAAGTTTTTACATTTATTAGAAGGCACCTCATGGCTCAACAAGACTCACAAACAGAGAATGGACAAGTTGTCAAAAAAGCAGAAGGCTCAGAGCAGAGGCTCTGTGTTTGAGTCTTGAGCCTGGAGCAGTGTGGCCTGGGCTCTGTACCAGCCCAGTGTGGCTGCTCCTATGCTATCAGGAGCTCATTACCCCACATCTCCTGACCCCACCTGCAACTTCTGCCCCTTCCGCCTGTGTCTATGTGATTCTCAGAGACAGAGAAAATCCTTACCCCCCAAGAAAAGAAAACTGAGGCTTGAAGTTACAGAACAAAAGTTACCCACTGGTGGCTAATATCAATATCATTGTAACATAACTAAAATAGCTGGAGCTGATATTTTAACTTGAGCCTGGGGGTCCAGGCCATAAACTTTCCATGGAATTAGCCTTCAGGTGAGCAAGGAGGAAGTTATCTGCCCTGGGGAAAGGAGGTGACAGTGACAGAAAGTTTAAGAAGCAGTTGGGCTGACCCATCCCATCAAAAGCCTTGAGACAGCAGGACTATCAAAAGGTCACAAAATAGAAGATCCTGTTAACATCCTGTGTCTGGACCTGAAATGAATCCTGCCCTCTGATTTCAGTGTGAATCCTCCCTGTCCACAGGCTGCTGCCCAGCCCTCCTTGCTCTGGAGCCAGATGGGAAGTGGCTGACTCTCTCTGGGGTCCTTTTAGCACATCATAGGCACCTCTGCTCCCGCTCAAGTGCCCAAGACAGCAGCACTTACTGCTTTCTCTGGTCTTCTGCATGGATGCTATGTTCACTCCTTACTAGACCCAAACTGAAGACTGTGCCCTGTAAGGGCAGAGCCAATGGGAAGCCTATAACTTTGGCATCCAGGGACAAGCAGCACTGGGAGAAAAGAAGGACTGAATTAAAAACAATGTCCAGCAGGATGGAGACACAATCCTCTCTTAGGGACAGATATTCATTCAAATCTATTTTCTAGATATTTCAAGATGAAGACTTGGAAGACTTCATTGGAAGACTTTGTCTCACTATCTGAAATTCTCCTTTGCTGACCTAGGAAAAGTAGTCCCATCTCCACTGAGTATAGAGACATAGGTGCCAGGGCTTTCTTGAAGTGAATATCTACTGTACCCACCAGTTGCTCCTTGCCATTCTATACACTAAGTTACAAAACTATCACAAAAAAAAATAGGCAAATGACTGTCTCCCATAAATAGGTGTCCCAATCCAGAGCTCTACATAGGGGGCTGTGGGGGTCTATTGTTGCAGAAAGAGTGCATTTGAGTTAACTAACGCTGCAAGCAAACTGTCCATCAGTGAAAGGGAGAGTAATTTCAACAGATTCAATGAATGTTGGTCTCAGATTTTCCCTGTGCAAAATGGAGATTGAGGTAGTCACCTTCTGGGATTATTGTTAAGTGTGTAAACTTCCTTGTGTGGTACCTGGCACATGCTCACTAATCTCAATTCCCCTCCCTGTGGCTTAGGCTGGCACCTGTGTGTGTTTGCTCATGTTATTTTCTTGCAACCTCCTAGCCTGTCCTATCCCCCCTCAAAGTTCTCACTAACTTCTCAAGACTCAGATCAAAGGCCTCCTAGTTAAGCATTTGGGGTCTTCCTTGTGCACTTAAGCACCAACTTCACATTGTAAGAAGGAAACAATGCACCCCATTCTCCTGAGGCTGAAGGCATGGATTGATCTGCAGGCTATGATCAGCTGTTCCCTTGAAGCCAGGCATCATTCAGAAGTGCTTTTCTGAGTGAGATCTTGCTACACTGATCTGGGCAGAGGCCAGTGGCTCTGAATGTAAAAAAGTCATTGTTGAGGGAGACCAAGGAGTTTTGTGTGTCTGAGTCCACCCATCCGTGGGAACTCGGGGCAGCAAGACTGTGTTTCTGCTGTGTGTGAGTCAGGGATGGAAACCCCTTGTTTGCCCTGCTGTGGAGGTCACACCGCTTACAGAGGGCCCAACAGAGGCCCATGGTCAGCCCGAACCTCTGCGCTCATCGAGAGACTGAGCAGCATCATAGAACGGTGTAACCAGCATCACTGGCTGTTCATTTATTCATTTATCCAAACATTAATTTATTGTGTATACTCCATTAACATTGCTAGTAGGAATGGAAGTCATATGCAAAAACAATTAAATATACTTGCTGCCCTTGAGAAATGTCTAGATTTATTAGGTAACAATTTAGCAATGGAATCTAAAAGGAAATAAAATAATAGGAAGAGTTGAGGCTTTGCCATAAGAATTATGACAAGCAAAAGCCTTTTTCAAGGGTCTTCCTGATCTCAGCTAGCTGTTAGACTTCAATGAGCCCCTGTCTTGCTGTCTTTAAAGCCATAAGATAATCTTCTTTGTATTGGGCTGCACTATGTATTGGCAGTTGTACATGAAATTCGGGCAGATTGAATGTGTACATTATGAATCAGCAATCGTGATCAATTCCTTGTGTAGATCTTCCCTGGAAATTTTCATATCACTAGCCTGTGATATGTCCCTAGAAGGAGACAGGAGAAACATTTGCATTTCCTGTATGCTCTACACACCCCAGCTGGAATTCACATTGATATCATGTGCCCTAATCTACCTAGCAATTTAATGAGGTTACTGGCATGACTTCAGGCTCACAGAGAAGAAAGCTGCACATCTGAGAAAGATTGTTTCTTGCCTAAGGTCTCACAGGTGCTGACTAACTGTAAGATAGTCCTGTAAGTTATGAATGAGTGGCCAGATATCCTTCATTCTGAAACTCTGCTCTTCTTCCAACTCCATATTTGGGGTGATAAGGGAAGGTGTGTTGGAATCACTGAGACAACATTGAATCATAGCTAAACACACAAATGACAGCTCAGAGTTTCAACATTTGCTAGCTCTGTTCCTCTAAGAAGGTTCTAGAACCCTCTGTGACTCTGTTTCCTCATAGGAAAATGTGCATTCCAAGTTGTAAAGGGTTTAGGAAAGCATTTGACACGGTGCAGATGCTATTCAACTGCTTGTTTGGTAAGGTAAAGGGAATTGGGAGAAGTGACTGCCAGGCCTGGCTCCTTTACTCAGGAAGCAGAACTATAATTGGACTCCAGGTCTGCAAACCTTGGCTCTCCTGACACTGACGGTCCGCTCAATCTCCTGAACGGACCATGGTTCATTTGAATTAGGGGGACACTAATTCAGTTAAAGAGGGGCAAGGGTCATGGACTTAGAAAGCCACAGATCATTTCTTACTTTAAAGAAGAAAACGTTGAGGTCAGGGAGACTGAGTGAGATGCACACACTGTAACTAGCAGAGTTGGGTGGGAAAATCTGGGGAGAGACACCAAGACTACTATTCCTCCTCACACCAAGCTACCTTCAGGAAACCGTTCAGATGTGTGAGTTTGCCTTCTACCCCACGTCACCATCAGCATCTTGGGCCTGCAGTTGTTCACCAATAACATCTTTTTAAAATGTTGCTTTTGCATCTTTCACCTGGGGGGCTCCTGTTAATTAGAGAAATAGATGCAGTTTTGGTCAGAAAAGATGGAATGTGCAATCGAGGTGAGTCACAGCACACACGGCACTGTACAAGTTCCCGCAGAAGAAGATAGGCCAAAAAAGCCAAGGAAAAAGGGACTAACGCATGCACAGAAGCTGTGGCTAGGAATAAGAGGTGTCTTGGAGGGATCTCTGGCTTGGAAACTTATTCCAGTACTCTCACTAGAAATATCCTCAGATTTGTTTACCTGGCTTATGTAAATAGAGGGCTAAGTAATCACACATCATCATAATCATCAGCCATTGTACTTTTATTTTTAAAGCAAAGTGATGCCCTTTCAAATACAGAAGGTCTACAATTTATATGGAATCCTTATTTGGTGCCTGGTCAGGTAAAATAATACAAAAGGATAATAGTCTACTTAAAAACTTATTGCATGTGAAAAATACATCTATTTTTTACAGTATATTTCATGGTCTTGAAAACTTTCCATTTGCTGTTCCATATTCCACCACAGTCACAGAGCATAATCTATTAAATTGTCCCTATTGCAAATTGTGGTCATTTCCAACTTTTAAAAGTAAATATTAGTGGGTGTATAGTTTCATGCTTCAAGTTAACCGGTAGATAATTTTAAAACTAAAATTATGAAGATCAGATATTCTTGTAAGTTGTAAATACTGTCATTTTGTTAACTGATAGTGAAGTATATGTTAATTAAATTATAAGAAGCAAAAAAAATCAATTATACATTTTCCAGTGTTAAGATTTCAATCCAGATGTCACTGGATCTTGCAATTATGAAGAAAAAAAGACCAAATAATAATAAAACCAAGTGAGGAATAAAGAACTTTGCCATCAGGACGTGCCAGGCTCAGTCTGGGCTTGTCAGGCATCAAGTGATTTTTGACACGGGACATCTGTTTCTGGGTCATGCTTTCCCCTATGTAAGTGAAATTATATGACTTTATTTGAGTGGAGGTCAGAGCAGCCAATTAGGAAATAGATGTAAACCACATGGCCCAGTAAGTAATGCATACTTCTTTTCTCTTATGCTGTTAGTGTAGATTCTAAACTACCTTTCTCTAGGAATGGACAGATAATTACAGCCCAAACTAATTCCTATTAACCTCCACTTTCCACATAATTATATCAAATATTCTTACTAATTTACATTTGTGAACAGTGCAAAATAACTGATTGCTTCTCTTTCTCTCTTTCTCTTTTCTCTTGCTTCTCTGTTTCTCCCAATTGATTTTTGATTCATACTTATGAAGACTCTGGCTTAGGCAATGTGACAGAAGTGCTGTTTTGGGCCACTTGTCACCTCCAGTATGTCTAGATTCAGAATTACAAAGTGCCCTGGCCATCCCGGACCACTCACAGAGGTCCTCAATATGCTAGACATGTCTTCCTCTTGAGTCCTCCCAGTTTATGCCATCTTTTAAATTTGCCCTGTGTTAGTCTTTTCTCTCTCCCAGCATAGCTAAAGTCTCTTCCCCCTCAAGAAGATTATTCAGATACCCGGGTGGAAATAATCATGTTGCTCTATATACTAACATAACTCTGGTTCTACATCAGACTCACTTTTCTAGACTTCTATATCTGTCCATGCTCCTCACTCCCTTGTATCCTCCTTGAAGACAAAGGCAGGAGCTTCATTCTGGCTCTTAAGTCTATCTAGGTGTGGAGCCCCATAGGAATGGGGGTGCAGAGCTGCTCTCTGCTTGGGGTTGAGAAGCTCTTCCTGGAGCCATATTGAATATTCTGGTTTTGCATGTATACTTATGACAGGTCAAATGCCTTTGAAAGCATTCCAAGCATGGTTTCTGTGAGATAGCATAAGTAGCCATGGTCATGTAAAATAGAGTCAGTGGTGGTGTTTACAACCACCACTGGGAAAAGGATGCCACTATAGTTTATTAAAGGCCCTCCCTGCTCACTTAAGACTCTACCCATGGACATTTTGCAAACCTCTCTGTTGCTTTAGGATGTTAGTGAAAGTCCTCTGCAGACAGAGATACTGAAATTTAGACAAGAATGCTGTATGGAAGCACCTCCATAAAAACCCTGACAGAGTATCAGTTTCTAAATTAATATCAATAATAGAATTATGCTTTATTTGGAACTTACATGCAATTCCTGGTAGGATTATAACGTCTGAACTAATCATGAAGTCCTCCCCTACAATTTTCTAATTAATTCCATAGGAGACTCTGCTCTGATCAATTTACAGACTTCATTGTATTTAGTCAATTAAGAAATTAAAGGCATGGATTTTGTCATTACTACAGGAAGCCTCGATTGACCTGGAGCGATGTTTGACAAGCTGCTGTGAACCCAGAAAATGAGGCGCTGACTGCAGCCCTTTAGTAAACAGCGATTGATCCTAGAGATGGTTGAACCTGTCTGAGAGAAGCAGTGTTCCACAGTACTTTAAAGAAGCCTGCTGGGAAACAGTGGAGTGTTTTCTCTGCACAAGAAGAAGAGGGCACCAACTCTTTCCAAGGAAACAGAGTCTCTAATCTGTAAATATAGAGTAGGAGCTATGTAATAACAATGATCTAGATTACTGCATTCCTTCTCTGTAGTTATACAATTTTCCAGAAGGGAGAATGTACATGTAATATGATGCTGGAAAACATGTTGAAAAGTCAGGGGTTTAAAACAGCAAATATCACATTTGTCATTATCATCATCATGGACACCACATAACAATAATTGTGCTATGGGTTAAATATAAAGGGCCTTCCAGACACTCACACTTGAAGGTCCTCATTCCTAGTGTATGAATGTCCAGTGTGGGGTCTAAACTGGTGATTGGATCATGGCAACTTTGGCCTCATTGATGGATTATTGAAAGGGCTCCTTGGAGAAAGCAGGCCCCTGGGGGTGTCCATTGAATGGTATACACCTGTCTTCAGCCCCTTCATCTCTCTCTGCTTCTTTCCCTCTTGCTCTGCTTCCTGGCTGTCACGAGATGAGCAGTTTTTCTCCAGTTGACCATGATCTGAATCCTCTAAACTAAAACAAAATTAGCCTTTTCTCCTTTAAATTTTCTTTTTCAGCATCTGCTTATAGCAACAAAGACGTAACCCAAATTATATATTTATTCCTCAAAACATACCAAAAGATAAGGATAAATTTCCCTTTTACAAATGAAGATATCAAGCCACATGGCACTGATGGAACATGGCTAATATTACCCAGTTATCATGAGGTAAACATGGGATCCAATGGTGTCATTTAATTATCAAGAACTCTGAAGGATTTCTTAGCACTGTTAGCAAACACTAATGGTAAATGAACAGCAAGTAAGATATAAGATAATTTTGTTTCTTACAATACTTTTCTTTTATGGAATTTAGCCTGTTCACTTATATTTTGAAAATCAAAGTTTTTTTAAAAAAAATCTTTATTTTAAAAAATAAATTAATTTGAAGACGTATTTTAAAGAAATGGTTGTATGGTAGTAAATAATGATTTATTTGCTATATAATAAACTATGCCAAAATATATCTACCTGAAACAATTTTTTATGTTCAATTGATTTGTATGGGTCAGGAATTTTGGGTGGCACCTGGTTGAGTCTCCAGGCCACAGTGCTCAGAAGACCAGGTCCAGTTGTCTCCCCAGAGGGACTATTATCTCTGTAAGGCTCTGCTGGACCAAGTTCAGCTCCCAGCCATCAGCTCTGCCAGTGGCCTCAAGACTTGGTTGGCTGCTATTCATGGACATCAGTTCCCTGTCATGCAGACCTGTCTGAAGGTAGCTCATAGCATGGCAGGACATTCTGTTTGCCAGAGTGAGTCACTAAATCCGGCACCCACAAGAAGGATGTACAAAAGTTGAGAGTCACGCTTAACCTCTCAGAGGGTGTCTGCTTGTGTCAGAAGAAAATTATGAAATTTACATGCAAATGACTAGCATTTGGGAATCTTTTAGCTGCACATGTCACCTCCAAAAAAGATCATTAGTTCAGAAAATGAGCTTTGTCCTCTTTAGTGTTCGAGAAGTTGACTGTGTAGTGACACCTAGTCTCTCCCTCCTGTTCTGCCTGACTTGGTCTTCTTTTCAAATAGGAACATCCTCTGTTTCTGTTTCAGTCTCCCTCTTGATCCCTCCCTCCCCCTCTGTCTCTTTTTCTCTCACTTTCTCTCTCCTTCTTGAGAGTTCTGCCTCCTTATACAGTTCTTACCGTCCTCTATCTCTCAAGTCTAGTATTTGAGGTAATGTCTTCCTACTTTCCATCCCATTCTTTTCTGACTATTAAAGCTGTGTTTGTCCCCAATGGCTCATTTAAAGTTCCATCTTCCTCATGCTGTTCTCCAAACAGAGGGAATTTCCCCTTCATGTCCTCAGAGCAGCTTTTTTGATACTATATCATATTGTTTGTTCAATTCTGCCTCAAGAGACCATAACAAGAAATACAACTCTAACATTTCCCAAGTTCCCATATCCTCTTACAAATGTGTAAGAAGAACTGAACCTCATTATCCACATTTCATGCTGAGATGTGAACTCTCCTGAGTGGAGTATGACAGTCAGTCCTCAGGAAGACCTCATGGATACCTGCGCCTCCTGTGGGGGACACACTGTGCCCTCGGTGTCTCTCTCCTACTTGGAATCAAGGAGGACTCTTGTGACCAGTAAAATAGAGAACAATTGACAGAGTGTGGGTTCTGAGCCACAGCCCCCCAGGGCTGGAGGACACGCAAACAGCCCTGTGGAAAGACAGACGCTGTAAAAAGCTGCTGCCTCCCTCTCATAGCAACAATCAGGTTGCTGTGCGTGGAAAAAAAGTACCCTGGACATGGATCCCCAACCAGACTTATATCTTCCTACAGCCTCACCCATCGTCTGACAAGCACAGGAGGAACCTGACCAAGGATCATCCAGAGAAGCTGATCCTGAATTCCTGAGAAAAAAGAAATGTCTCGATTTATTCAAAGTAATGCAATTTGGGGACAATCTGCTGTGTACCAGCAGACATCCAATATGAAGAACCGAAGACACTGTACAAGGTCACAGAGTGAGTTATGGCAGTCTTTGGATCCAAAAAAGAGAAAATTTCCTATCTCCATTCTCTAGGTACTAGTTAGGTACAAGGAGTTTTAGCTCTCTCCAAGGTGTCTCCAAAGGATTTCTAAAATTCTACCTTCCCTTTAAACAGCGATGGGGTAAGGACAGAATTGCCAGCTGTGGGATAACATCCGAGTATAAAGTCTCTGTCCCTGCACCTAAGAATCGCAGAGAGGTCAGGTTCTCAGAAGAGGTCATGGAGATCCTCTAGTCAGATTATCACAGTGAACAGACAACTCAGGTCCAGAAAACAGAACAGCCTTTGTAAGCATAAACCGATGCTCAGTCACGGAGTCTGATACAAGTCATGAGTCTCATTCCCAGTATGTAGTTATTGAAGAAAAGTTGAATACAAGTGTTGATAAATCTAAAATCAAAGATTCCCTTGATTCCCACACCTTTCCTTTGCTCTTGGGTTTTGTAATCTTTTATTGAAGGAAGTTTGCTTTTATTCAGTAATAGTGTTCAGTATTATTTTATCATTGTTAGATTGACATAGTTTAATTAGAAATAATAAGAAGAATTTATGGGAGTCCAAATTTTGGAACTTTCTGTGTAATCAAGCTCCATGTGTAGAATAGTAACCTTGAACCAATGATTTTAGCATCCTACTGGATTTTTCTGCAGCTTATCTGATGCTCTTGACGTGTGTGAGGGAGTGTGTGTGTGTGTGTGTGTGTGTGTATGTGTGTGTGTGTGTTTGACGTAGTCTCTTTGTTATGCACCTGGATATCTTTGTTCTTTATTTCTTTACCAACTTGCTGGACTCTTCTCATTCTCCTGACCTGGATTCACTTCCTCTGCCAGGCACTTAATTGTCAGCATAAACCAAGGTTTTGCCTTTTAACTTCTTTTCTTCTTACTCATGCATACAAAGTATGCTATTTCCATCAAGAACACTTACCTTTCAGCAACACAGAGGGTAGGTGTCACTTTATTTAAGGAGCTGTTTTGTGTGCTTCCCCAGAGGAAATTCTTTTTTATTGGCTCTTTACCATTCACTTTCTGTGACCAAAACATTCATTACATTCAGGAGTTATCTGCCAACATATCTGTTCCACTGAAGTGTGAGTTTCTTCAGAACAGACTACGTCCTGTTATTTTTTTACACAGGCATCAACAATGCCTAACTCACAGCAAGTAATTTACCAAACACTCAGTATTAAGTTGATCTGTAGATCTGGGTAGTTGAGTTATGCCCCTGTGAACCACTGTTTTTTTTTTTTTTTCCTTTCTTCGCCCCTTTCTACTTGTTAAAATAACTAGTGCTCAGTCCTAAACTGGATCTGTTAAAAGCATAGCAGACATTTAATTAGTTCTAACACTAAATGGAAAAAGAAAATTCTACCTGAGCCACTAGGGAAATCATGATTTGCACCTTAGAAGAGGAGAGAGAGGAAGAAGAATTTATAGGCCCTCAATGACTTTTGAGTACAGTCCAGGAAATCCCATTGCTATGAATTGGTGGAGTAGAACATATTGATTGGTACGTATTTCCACCAACAGAGTGAGATAATTAGCTTTGGTCTCCTCCAGGGTTCTATAAGTATGTTCCACAGAACCCTAGTGCTGCAAGATATATTGGGGAGGAGGGGGGAATGTTTCTCTCTACAAATGAGTTTAGAGAATGCAACAGTTGTTATACTCTTTGTTTCTGTCCCATAAATCACATTTGCAAATTAAAGTCATTGAGAAGGTTCCCAGTAAACACACACACACACACACACACACACACACATTGAAATTTCAACAGTTATCAAACTTGCAAGTCTAAGGCATTCTTAGTCTGTCAGCTATGATCTCCCTAAGAAACTGACAGTTTCAGGAAGGCCCTTGGGGGATGCTAATCTGGCCATAGGATGAGCACTACACCCTCAGGACTGATGACTTTTGAGATACCAGTTCAAAAGGAAACCTCATCTACCTGCCCTTCCCCCAGGGGGTGAGTAGAGCTTCATTAGCATTTACTATCAGTGCTGCCCTTGGGCCATCACTGCTAGAGCAAGTAGTAAAAGTCAGATTCTCTTCAAGCTGAGATTGACAAGTTTTGGGCTGATCTTTTTCGGATTTGCCAGGCTGGGGCTGCAATGATACTTTCCTCCATGTGTACTTTGGGTAGAGAAGGAATCCTGAGGGAGACATGGAAGAAACAATTCACCAGTCACTTGAGGCTAAAAGAATCTGAGGCTCTGAAGTGCAGGCAAAAGGCTCTGTTCTTTGGTAACTTCCACTTCTGTGAAGCCCAATAGAAGTGTCTCTCCTCCAGGATGGCATAAAAGATCCCCCCAGGCCTCTTCAAGTCCTTGTTTCAGCTCCAGTTTGTCTGTACTGGTTTTTGATTCCTTTAACCAATGAGGCTGAAAAAACAGATGAGATTAAAAGAAATTGAGACACCTTTTGTGAGATTGAGAAAATATAAAATAGGTATTACTCTAAGGGTTTATTATGGCAAACAGGGTCATAGAAACAGCTTCAGCTAGAACCTGGCAATTGCTAAGAGTTCTAGAGAATATGTTATATATTTTAAAGACTTAAACCTTCAGTTTTCCAGGTGAAGATGTGCAGTGTGTATTTCAAACAAAAGGCAATGTTCATGCTGTGGTATCTACTGGGAAACAGGGATGACTATATGGAAGTAAACATACATGATTATGGTTAGAGTGCATAGACAAGGAAACCAGTGGTAAGAGGTGAAACCAGAGAAGAACTCCCAAGTTCAAGGAAAACAAAAACATGCAAAGACCAGGATGGCCCCATGTCAGAGAAAAAGAAGGTTCCATAAAGCAGGAAAGTAGTACATCCAGAATGGCACACTAGAAAGCTGTCCACCTGAACTTGGAGTGAGCAAGACAGAGGGTAGTGTTGCCAATTAAAGTTGGAGAGTACATATAGGATAGTTGGAAATTAACATGACATTGTAACTTAAAAGTAATTTTAAAGAATGTTATTGAAGAAATATCTGAAGAAATGTAATTGGTTCTTCCCTACACTGCAACATTCTAGAGTGTTTAGCTTTGAAATATATTATATATTTTCCAATAGTCCTATCCCTTCAGGGTCCAAATATGAAAAAATTTCTCACTGGGAATTGTTCTGGACTGAACTTGATCTGCCAGTTACCACTGGTTTGGTTTTGAGGTAGGCTGGGACCCCTCATTTTCAGGGAGCATTTTTGTCCAGGGACCCATGACCTCAACTGGAGCTTCATGAAATCAAAGAGCATGGAGTATTGTACAGAAGATTTTTTTCTTCTACAAATATTAACAATTGTTATTTTTAAAATATGTCGAGATTTACACACTCCATGATAGAATCAGAACTCCAAAACGAAAACATTCTTAACACAACAAACATCCATATTACATATTAGATTATCATCACAGAGAAATGATTACTGCTTAACTGTATGGTAAGGCAACTCTAACAGAATGTAACTGTATGAAAATTGTTACAACACCAGTGCTCGGTTGATAAAGTGAGTCCAGTGCCTGCTTTCTCATTTTGCTGGGAGTGCTTTCCCATTCTGAATAACATGCAGCCACATTTTCTCTGTTGCACTTGATAAGGGCAAATTGGCACTGTGGGACGAAACAGAGCTTTGTTCGGTCTCACAGTTTAGCTTCCAATTGACTGGAAGATCTGTACAAATTGTTTTCCCTTCATTTGGGGACACTTATTGAGGTCCAACAAAGAAGGCAATATGGGCCACTTGCCAGGTAGGCAAATCTCTCAAAAGAGGCAGCCCCAAGTGCCCCCAGCATAATGAAATGGTGAGACTTTGCTAGTCCAGGAGAATAAAGAACTTTCCAAAGTAGACTGCTCAATAAAGGGTACCCAACAGAGTAATTTAGTGAAGTATTTCAAAGAGCTGTTCTGTGGTGGCATCGTAACCTTGTGGCATTCATGGGAAGAGCCATGTATTGCTCTATAGGTTCTTGATTTGTCTATGTTCCCTCCTTCATAAGCTCAGTACCTCTCAAGTAGCCATTGTAATCATCATCTCATTAATCATCTCCAAATTCTGAGCTCTGCTACTGGAATAACCTTAAAATGAAACTAGTAAATCAATTCTTCATTCAACTGGCAGATCATACAAGTCCCATTGGTGGCCAGGCTCCAATGAACCAGGCTCAATTCCCCCTGTGGGCATCGAAGGCCAACTATAGTCCCTACCACTGTGCTTAGACCTCAGGACCCTGAACACTTGCCTCTGGTCTCTGCCTGCTTTGATCAGCACTGATGGTGCAGGGAGATCATGACAGATGCCCAGTATTTGTGTCTATGGAATGAAGACCTACAGAGCCCACAGCACAAGTCATTTCTCACACTTATACAGAAAGTAGGGTGGATTGCAGCAGCCAGGACAGACAGTGGTACTGGTTTTGATCTACTGTTACTCTGTACTTTCTCTGGCCTTATCTCATTTTCCATATAAAATAGCAGATTAGAAATCATTCCAGAGAAAGAGCCCTGACTTGAGAGACATTTAATCTGGCTGCTTTAAGTTTTACAGTTCACGGTGAGAATTAAAGTAGGCAGGTGGCACTGATACAAACAATCCTGTGAAACTGATGTGAATCTCAGTGGATGCCAAGGGCAGTAGTGGCTCCATGTGGCTTAAGAAGGGATGGAAAACAAGGGCTTTGGGTAATGGCCTCAGCATTCCAGATGAGTGGAAGGCAGGGACTAGGGCCAAGTCTGAAGTCAGGCTCTCTGAGCCACAGAGATGTCCCTGACAGATGAGAAGCGACAGTGTATCAGGCTTGCCTGATGTAGGGGAACTTCTCTATGAGCAGAGTGGCTCATTTATTTACAATATTTTAATTTTCAGTTGTCACATGCTAACATCACAGAGTGACATTTCCATACAGATGCACAGTGTGCAATGATTTGGTCAGGGTAACTGGGGCATTTATCACCTCTGACGTATGATTGCATCCTTCATTTTGGTTACTTGGAAGCACACAATTAACTGCTTCAAACTATAAAGATCCTACCATGCTACAGAACATTAGAAGTTATTTCTCCTTTCCAAGATGTCTCCTTGTACACATTAATCTTTTATTTTTTATATTTAGTGTTGAGTGCATTATATCCTTGTTTAAGGTGAATTTTAACCTTCTTCTATGTATCCTTTCCTGTCTACACACTTCCAGGACTCTGGTAACCACTATGGGATTGGCTACTTCTTTGATATTCACTTTTGACCATCCATCAAAGGAGGAGAAAATCATTCAAACCAGTTTGAGAATGGAAGATGCACTCAGGAGCTTTGGAAGAAAAGTTTATTGCTGGATGAGACTAACCTGGAATTCTTTCCAAAGGAGTCAGGCTTCCCAACAAAAAGCAGGGAGCCCTTACATAAAGTAGGAAAGGGGGTGTGGTTATAGTTTACACACACCATGTTTAGGTGCATAGAATGACATAATTGGGAAAGGGACTATGTAAGTGGTGGAGAATACAGCATCAGAGTCTTATTACATTGATTTTCTATTCTAAGCAATACAAGTTGATTGGTCAGAAGGCTATGTTAATCTCAACATGTTTACATAGTCTCAACTTCATACAGTTCTTCTGGAGACAAAGACAATCCTTGTTCTACAGAAGCTGGGCTGTAAAAATGAAGGAGGAAGGAAGGCAGGGCTGCTCCTCTGCCTGCTGGTTAACAAAAGAAGCTGTTTCCCAGTTCATTCTCTCCTCTTTTTGTTTATAGTTGATTCTTCAACTGTGGGGGTGGTAGTCCTGTATCTTGGTTATAAGTGTAACTCTCTGCGTATGAAGCTATCATAAGCTACTAAGATTATATAGCTTTTAGGCACTGGGACATAAACTGTGTAATCCAATTTATTAGGGTGAGCCCCATGGCCAGGAGCAGGAAAATCTTTCATAGGAGCCCTAGAAGGGTTCCAGCTGCCTAGAACGGAGCTCCAACAGGAATTTGTTTCAGTCGTCTTGAGCATTTGTTTATACTGGTTGAATCTCTTTTTTAGTCATTTTCTTTCTTTCTTTTTTTTTGGAAACAGGGTCTCACTTTGTAGTTCAGGCTGGCCCTGAGCTCAGACTTAAACTCACATCACAGTAATCCTCCTGCCTCTACCTCCCAAGTGCTAGGATTACAGGTGTGAGCCACCACGCCCGGCACTGTGGTAGGTGGTATTGGTTGCTGCTGGGCATGAGTCTCCACACCCAGTATAGGTATGTGGTTACAGGGAATCGAACCCCGGTCCTTGCGCTTGCAAGACAGGTGCCAGAACCACTGAGCTAAATCCCTGGCCCCTCTTTTTTAGACATTTTCCTGATGACCACAGGCTGGTTGACATGATAGTAACACCCTTTTCCTAGTAACATGCAGGTGTCACTTTGTTGGGCCATTAACAATTTAAGGCCCTTTATCTCTGGGGAACCAGCCCAGGTTGTAAGGGTTATTGGAATTTGGGTTCTTTTTATTAAGGACATACATAGTATTCTATGTTTATCTCACTTTATACATATAAAGTGAAATAAGAGTCCTTTAATTAGCCAGTTGTCAAGAGTGGGCTAGTGCCCCAAAGGCTCCTGATACCAGACAATAGACTTTCAAAAGTCTTTCCCTAAGCCAGTGTCTTCAAGAGTTTTACCTAACCTGTTTTGCAGCAGGTTTGGAGTGTCTGTTTTAATATTTAGGTCTCCACTTTGATTTTAGCTTGTTACACAGTGAAAGAGACAGGTCTAGCTTTAGTCTTTGGCAGGTTAAAGCCCAGTTTTTCCAGCACTATTTGTGAAAGAAGCTATCTTTCCTCCATTGAGGATTTTTGGCTTCTTTGTCAAAGATTAGGTGACTTAGTATATCTGGAGTAGTTTCTACATCTCTTAATCTACTCCATTGATCCTCAGGTCTGTTACTTTGCCATTTCCATGCAGTGTTTATCATGGTGGCTTTATAGTATAGTTTCAGGTTCAGGATTGTAATTCCACCCCACCATGTCCCTGTTGCTTAGAATTGCTTTTGCTATTCCAGGTCTTTTGTGGTTCCAGATGAAAGTTTGCATTTTTTTCTCTAGATCTGTGAAATATGCTGTTGGGATTTCAATCGGGATTGCATTGAATCTATATAGTAATTGTGGGAGTATAGCCTTCTTGACAATATTGGTTCATCCTACTCAGGAGCAAGGTATATCTTGGAGTCTCATTCTTTTAAAAAGCTTCTGCACAGCAAAGGAAACCACCAACAGAGTGAAAAAGCAAACAACAGTATGGGAAAGAATCTTTACCAGCTGTTCCTCAGACAAAGAGCTGCTATCTAGAATATATAAACAGCTTTAAAAAATCAGCCCACCCAAATTTAAAGACCCAATTCAAAAATGAACATCTGAAATGAAAAGATACTTTTCAGAGGAAAAAGTAAGAGCAGCTAAGAAGTATATGAAGAAATGTTCAACATCATTGGTCATTTGAGAGATGCAGATGAAAACAACACTGAGATTTCATTTCACTCCACATAGAATGGCTGCTATATCAGAATTAGCCAGCAACAAATTTGGCCAGGCTGTGGATAAAAAGGAACCCTTCTCCACTGTTGGTGGGAATGTAAACTCATACAGCCTCTGTGGAAATCAATGAGGAGATTCTTCAAAAAGCTAGGATTGGAGGTCCCATTTGACCCAGCCATTGCTCTGCTAGGTATATACACAAAGGAATTAAAAAATTCATATCACAGTGACATATGTACACCCATGTTTATAGCAATTTGTGATTGCTAAATCTTGGAAACAACCCAAATGTCCATCAACTGGAGACTGGATAAAGAAGATGTGGTTCTTTTATAGAATGGAATATTACTCTGCCATTAAAAATGATAAGATTGAGTCATTCTTACTCAAGTAGATATACCTTCAGGACATTCTCATAAGTGAAATAAATAGGTCACAGATGTGTACATATCATATCTTTCCTTTGGTATGAGAAAATGAAGTTGTAAATGAGTTGTAATATGTATAGTTGATATTGTGAAATAGCAAATATTTAAAAGGGAAGAATGTGTAGGGGTAAATGATGGGGGTGAAAAGAATATAATAAAATAAAGAAAAAAGGAAACAAAGATTATGTATATAAGGGTTGGGGAGTTGCAAGGTGGGGGGGAGGAGATCAAGTCATGCTATATTCTGGTACAAACTCACAGTGTTGAATACAATGATGGTGTGCATTCATAATGTACCAATAAAGATTAAAAAAAAAAAAAGACTTCCAGCAGTTTTTAAAGGCAAAACACACAAAAACATCATATTGTGAAGGCAGCACAAAGAACATCTCATTTGATTAAGCTCAGGGCTACAAATGCAGATCACCAGGTTGAGTAAACAACTGTCTTTCCGACTTTAAGGTAAAGGGAGTCTGTTAACCCAGAAAAAGTTGTTTTGTTTTTTTTTTTTTAAATTGCAGTTTTTTAATTGCAGTTTCCTTGGAGAAGTTTTGACCAATGTCACTCTCCTAGTTGATATGTGTAGGGTCAGAGCTGGGAAGGGTATGTAATTTACGTACTTGCTGCTGTACCACTTGCAGGATCTGTTTGAGACCTTGTATGTACCTTAGCAAAGAATCATGAGTTATTTCTGTTAGCATAAAATCTTGGAGATAGGAGTGGTGGTGGCCAGTGAAACCTGATTTGTTTAGGGGTGAATCTTACCTTATAGAGGTACAATGCACTCAGAGTAGATAGAAGGGTTGGATAAGCCCAATCCTCACCAGTCTCCAAGATCTGTTTTTATAAAATATTTTTGAATGTTCAATTTATTTACTCCATCTGTTCTGAACTCTAGTGTCTATAAGCATGGTAAAGTTTCTAATTAACACTTCCTAGGGCTCTACTAATTTCCTGGGTCTCTACTGTCATAAATGCCATTCCACTGTCTGACCCAATGCTGAGTGGAAGCCTGAATTGGGGCCAATTTTCTTGCAGCTTCTGAACTATCATTTAAGTTGTTTTCCTCTTGGTTTCCCAGGCCTCCACCGTCCCTCAAAAAAGGTGTCTATATAATGGCCAGCAGGTACCTAAATACCACGACAGAGCCCTCAGCTCTGTAAAATCTGCTTCCCAATACTCACCTAGGCTAGGCCCTCTATATCTAATTCTCTTTATTTTTTAAATTTTATTTATTTATTTATTTATTTATTTAGAGACAGGATCTCACTTTGTAGTTCGGGTTGGCCCTGAGCTCAGCCTTAAACTCACATCAGAGCAATCCTCCTGCCTCTGCCTCCCGAGTTCTGGGATTACAGGCATGAGCCACCACGCCTGGCACTGTGGTATGTGGTACTAGTTGCTGGTAGGTGTGAGTCTTCATGCCTGCAGTGGACGGAAGATAATCAGTTCAACTTCATTCAGTCACTCATCTGGGAAAAACAAAGTTGGTGTTTTATTAACTCATTTCTCTATTCCAGGCACAAGACTTGGCTCATACAGTTACCATGTGGTGCTCCAAATATGTGAAAGCAGATACCAAACAAGGTAGAGAGAGGGAGAAAATAATTAGATAGAGAGGGGGCCAGGGATTTAGCTCAGTGGTTCCAGTGCCTGTCTTGCAAGTGCAAGGACCCAGGTTCGATCCCCAGTAACCACATACAATACAGGTTTTCTACCAACCTTGTGGGCCCTGGATCCCCTACTTTTTTGTTCAAGCTTTTTCCTCTGGTGAGTAAATGGGGCATTCCAGACAGATGGGTGGATGGAAGGACAATGCAGTCAAAGCATGTATGACCTTTGTTGGTCTTTTTGTTGCTCCTCTGGCCACTTTGTCTGCTAGACAGTTGCCCTCAGCTTTAGGGGAGTCATCTTTTTCTTTTTTAGCCTCCTCAGCAGGGCACATCAGCTACTTCTAAGGGGAGCCACATGGCCTCCAGCAAGACCAAAATTTTCCCTTTATTTTTAATCTTTTCCTGCAGACATCAGGAGTCTTCTCTCCCTGTGTAACAGGGCATGAACACACAGGGTGGCAGATGCTTATCTACTGTCAGTATAGATGTTTATCCGTTTATCTTTTCTTCATATTAGAGGTTGAGTCAAGGCAATAAATTCTGCCCTTTGTGCTGTGGTTCCAGGAGGCGGTACTTGTGCCCAAACAATCTCTTTTAGTGTGGCCTCTGCTGCTCTAGGCCTTCAGATTTCCTGCTCAGCAAAACTGCTGCCATCTGAAAACAGTTTCTTCAGCCCCCTCCAGTGGCACGTCTCTCAGGTCTGGCCAAGTAGCCTGGCAGAAGTTGTGTTCTCACAGTCATGAACTACCTTCTGGGAGTTATTATCGGATAGTAAAGACAGAGTTAACAGC
The DNA here is from genome assembly GCA_004026965.1 of Petromus typicus. Classification (NCBI taxonomy): domain Eukaryota; kingdom Metazoa; phylum Chordata; class Mammalia; order Rodentia; family Petromuridae; genus Petromus; species Petromus typicus. The sequence continues at coordinate 34,659 of PVIR01002605.1, forward strand.
CTGTGTAAGGCAGAAGGTAAGTCTGGGCAGATAATGGCTCAGGTCCTCCGGTATTTGTTGAACATAGAGGCTTAGCTATCTTGGCAAATCTTGGAATCCAAAACTGACAATATTCAGCCACCCCTAGGGACTTATGAACCTGTTTGTTGGTGGTAGGTACAGGAATCTATAGGATGAAATCTTCCGGGCCATAGAGAGGCTCCATTTACCTTGGCGTAACTTATAGCCCAAGGGAGTGACTTCCTCTTGACACAATTGAGTCTTTTAGTGGATGCTCTCTACCCTAGTTCGTGGGGAGTGTAACAGCTTTTAGTAACATGTAACAAAATCTTGAGGATCTTTTGTAGTCAATAATAGGTCATCAATAGAAGGAAAATAAGTCATTAATAGAATGTCCCTAATGGGGTCTTCAATACAGAAATTGTAGCTCCAGTGTCTGTCAAAAGTATGATTGAACGGCTTTTGTGATAACAGTGACCATGTGCTCCCTGAAGCGTAGGGTAAGGAGTCCTGACCCCAACAATCTTTCTCCTTCCTCCCCAAAAGAGTGGACTAACATCTTTTGCTCCACCTTTATCTTCCATTGCACACTTGTTTCTCTAGTACTCATACTGTCTATAATTTATACAATGATTTTTCTACAATCTAGGGTATTTCTTTTACTTCCCATGAAACAACTTTTTTCCCTCTTTGCTAAAGTTCTCCCTAATGATTGCTGTAAATATTTATCTTCTTTTTAAATATTATTTTCCATTTTATTGACTGTAAATCTAACAAACAGCGTTAGCTGATTAACTTTTAAAGTGTCCCATTGATTCTTGTTGTATTATCAAATTGTTAAATCTTAAAATTTGAGTGGCTGTCAATAGGACATTGACCTCAAGTTCTTTATTAGTAAACAAAATATTAAAAAGGGCGAGTTAATCCTATAATCACAATTTAAGAATTTGTACTGTACAAGAAGTATTTTAAGCTTACTAATTAAATGTCAACTCAAATTGAAGCAAAGATGCATTCATTAATTAACTAAATGTTTACCTTGATTTTATATGGTCCAGAGAAAAGTAGAGGTTAGCTTTATCCTGTAAAGATGGCAAGGAAGGAGAACTTATTATTTTGAAAGCTGTGTTTTGAAATCTAGCAGTCACTGAGGGAAGTGTTTTGGACTAAACACTGTTACTAACAGTGTTTTTTCTTTAGGAGCAGGGTAGAGGAAAAGGGACAGAAAGGAGACCTATCATGGCATAAAAATTTAATCTTGATCATCTCAGGTATAGAAAGACAATATAAATTAGGAACTATTCCAAGGTCCACTGTGATCCTTAGCAAAATATGTCTGCATAGACAAAAGCTATGGTTGACTCCAGTTATGTTGTTAAGCAGAAAATCAAACCAATAGGCAAAGAACCTCAAGCTTGTTTTCTGTCTCTTAAAAGAAAGTGTAAGTGCTCCAATCATACTGTTTAAGTCTCTCCTCTCTAAATAAATTATTTTAAATCTATAATATCTAATTTATGACTTAAATATCTTATAGTCTGTTAAGCAGGTCTTTGATATTATATAAACACTTTTAAAGGCATTTCTCACCTTTTATTAACAGCTAAACTGGGACAAGACTTGGTAACATCACCAGAATAGAAACAAGCATCATCCCTGATATAGAAGTAGCCCCATAGATGTGTGAGTTTCACTTCCTTTTTTGTCGGGCCTACATAGGCTGCATACTAAGAACAGTATCAGATTATATTCACTCATATTTATACTTTCCAGTAATTCAGCAGTTAAATGTTGTAACTTCTTTCCCTGGGGAATTTACTATTTTAATAAATTCCAGAAACAAGATGGCAGGCAGAAAGGGTATGCCCCAAGAAACAAGATGACAAGACCAAGTGGCATGCTACCAAGTACAATGGCAGGCCCAAGAGGCACACAACTGGATATAAGATGGCAGGCCTGAGTGTTGTGCAATCAGAAACAGGATGGTAGGTTCAGAGGTCATGCCACCAGGTACAGGATGGCTACCTTAGAGGCCAAGCCACTGGGGACAGAATGACAGACTTGAGGGCATGCCACCAGAAAGAAAAGGCTGGGCCATGAAGCCCCATTCCTAGATAGGAAATGGTGGGCCTGGAGGTCCTAGTCCTAGAAACAAAATGGTGGCCCAGGAGGCCTCAGTCCTAGAAATGAAGTGGTGGACTGGGAGGCTCCCGTGCTAAAACAAAATAGCTGACCAGGAAGCTCCAGTCCTAGAAAGAAAATGGTGGGCTACCAGACCTCAGGCCTACAAACAAAATGGTGGTCCAGGAGGCCCTAGTCCTAAAAACAAAATGATTGACCAGGAGGCCTTGCCCCAGAAATGGAGTGGAAGGCCTCAATCCTAGAAACAAAATGGCAGACCAGAAGGCACTGCTCCAGAAACAAAAGAGTGGGCCAATTCAAAACCAAATAAGCAAATAGATGACCCAATTTAAAAGTAAACAAAGCTTCCTTATTCACTGAGCATGAGTTGTTAAAATGAGATAGTTATGAAAGGTTGATCAGGCCTTTCCTTCTTCCCAAATCAGGGTAGGCACATAGTGAATATTCTCATAAACCAGGAAAACATGCAGAAACAAAAACAGACATCTGTTACTACCTCCTCTTGCTTCCAGATCAGGCCAAACCAGATACAAAATAATGCAGACAAATGCAGATAAATGCAAGGAGCAAATTTCTTAAGCTCAAGCCTCCTCACTCCCTTCTTGGGTTCAGAGAGCCTCTGATGATGAGTACGCATCATCCCTAGTCCTCCAAAGAGGCTCAGAGAAGACATTGAGAGTACAGCATCTCTTCAGGGATTGGGGAGGACCCTTGCTTTCTTCCACAAGGACTTGGATGGATGATCAAGCGAACAACGGTGTTGATCTTCCTGGACAGACAAGCCCCATATGAAGCAGCAGAAAATAAATCAGACCAATACAAGACAATGGAAGATGAACTCAGGAATTTTGGAAGCAAAGTATTTATTGGTGGCCAAGACTAACATGGAATTCCTTCCAAAGCATTTAGCCCCCACCCCCTGGAACAAAAGCAGGAGTCTATTAAATAAACTAGGAAAAGAGGTGTGGTTATAGATATGAGGCACTTAGTTTACATACACTATATTTAGGCACAAGGAGCGTAGAGTTACAAAATTGGCTAAGGGACTACATAGGGGTGGAGAATACAGCATCAGGGTTCCATTATATTAATTTTCTAGTTCAAGAAATACAGATTAATTGGTCAGAAGGCTCCATCAATCTCAGCATATTTACATGGTCTCCTTTTCCTACAGCTCTTCTGGAGACAAAGACATTCCTGCGTTATCTAAAGAAACTGAGCTATAACAAAAAGAGGAGGAAGGAAGTAGGGAGGGGCTACTCCTCTGCCTGCCAGTTAACAGAAGAAGCTGTTTCCCAGTTCACCATGCATAAATAAGGCCATGCAGTAGTATTTCAGTATTTTATTATTCGGCCTGACAAATTTTACTTGATATAATGTCCTCACACTCCAAAAATGTTGCTGCAAATGACCAAATTTCATTATTTTTGTTACTATATAATATTCCATTTATACATATTCTACATTTTCTTTCTTCACTCATTTTTCCATGATCATGTACTTTGTTTCCATATCTGACCTACTGGGCACAGTGTTGCAATAAATATGCAAATATAGATGTCTCCTCATTAATCCTCTCAATTCCTGTGGATGTACAGACAGTAGTGGGATTTCTGGATCATATGAGACCTCTATTTATAGTCTTTGAGGACCCACTATATAGTTTTTTAGAATGGTTGTGTTAAACTACATTCCTACTAACTGTATTTGAGAGTTCCACTTTCTCAACATCATCAACAATGTTTATTATGTTTTATCATTTTGATAATCACTTTTCTAACTAAAATATGATGATAGCTCCTTGTGTTTTTGATTTGCATTATCTGGATAGTAACATGAAGCATCTTTTTATATACTTGTTTGCCATTGGTTTGTTATCTTTTGAGAAATGTACATTTGGGCCATCTTGCTTTGTTTTAAAGGCTTTTTAAAAAAAAATTATGGTGAGTTCCTTCTGTGTTTTATACACAGTGATACCTTTGTTCATGAACTAAATTCTCTCTATGATGCTAGCTGCAAAGTTCATTATATAATTCTGATTGCAACCAGCTCATGAAATACATCACTGTGTTCCTCAATATTAATTATTCCTTATTAGATAAATAGTTTCTCAATATTTTTGCCCTTATGTAGGTCATCTTTTCAGTCTCTTGATTGTTTTCCTTTTTGTACAGAGACATTTAATTTGCTCTACTCATATTTTTTAAATTTTTCTTTTCTTACATGCACTATTGGGAGTTACAAGACCAATGTCTCAACTATTTCTCCTATATTTTTTTCCTGGTAGTTTCAAAATCTGACATTTATGGCTTGAGCCATTGTAAATTTTTGAAAGTGTTAAAATCACATTTTAGCTCCTTCTGCATGTGATATCCAGTTTTCCAAACATGACTTACTGCAGAGAATTTTTTCTTCCAGTGGGTGTTCTTACTAATTTTTGTCAAAAATCTAGTTGGTTGAATTACCTGGATTTATTTATGTATTCTGTTGTTTCTGTGTTGTGTTTATTAGGCACCATGATACTGGCATGGTATTTTTATTTAGAAAGTCAGGTAATATAATGCTGCCAGCTTGATTCTTTTTTGCTTAGCATTGCTTTGGTCATTTGTGTTAGCGTGTAGTTTTATATTGTTTGCCAGTTTTTTTCTACTTCTGTGAAGAGTATCACTTATATTTTTATAGTAATTACACTACATATGTAGATTGCATTGAGTGGTATAAAAATGTAAACAATATTAATTTTTTTAACCCATCAATATAAGATGTCTTTTCATTTTTTTTGTGGTTTTTCTCTTAATTTCTTTCATCAATGTTCTGCAACACTTTTCCTTGAAATTATAATCTTTCCTTTGGTTAAATTTCCTCAATTACTTTAGGTCTGGTCTGCCATTTTGAATGAGCTTAATTTTTTTATCTTTTTCACAATTTTGTTATTGATATATCAAAAATGCCACTGCTTTTTCTATTTTGGTTTGTACACTGCACTCTTACTGAATTCATTTACCATTCTTAAGGATTTTTTAGACATAAAATCATATTGTTTATACACAAGTATAATTTAACCTCCTCTTTTCTCTTTGGATCCTAGTACTTTGTTTTCCAAGATAGTCAACACAAACTCTTGGTTGGTGGTAATCTCTGTTTGTCTCTCCAATGGCTCTTGTCATTATAAAGCAGAAATCATGATACTGCAGTTCTTCTCCCATGTCCACAAACCCCTTTCACCATTTGTATGTTCACCAGTTTCCAATACATTTCCAGTTGCAACTCAAGGGCTTCCCTTGGGCTCTCAAGGCCCCATGAACTGCACAAAACCCCACAAGTACATAGGAATGTCTGCCAATCTCTCCTCATGGATTTTCCAATGAAGAGTCTTGAAGTACTCCAGCTCCCCTTCCCTGATTTCCAAGGTCACCTTCCAGGTTTGGTCCTTATACTCAGTAAGACACACTTCTGCAGCTGACTCATCCTATTTCTCATTTCTGTCTGTTTCACTTACACATATATCATTATATCAATGGCTATGTTGTGGTTTAAATCTACTGTGCCCCCCAAAAGTCTTATGTGTTTGGAATGTGATTGGATTACCTGAGAGCTCATCCTTGAATGTGCTGTTGTCTATAGGGACTGAAGGGGAGAAAGTCACTGAGAAGGTCATATGGAAGGACACACTCTTGCTCCTGCTCATCTCCTTTCTTCTCCTTCTGCCTCCTGACTGCCAAAGGCTAGCAGCTTTCCATTTCAGTGCACCTCTACCAGGCCATTTTTTGATTGGAACCACCAACCATGGGCTGAATCCATTAGAAACTGCTCCAAATCAAATCTTTCCCTTCTTATGTTATAGGTTTCCAGTTTTGTGTCTGAACACAGGAAAGTGCCTAATATAGGCTGCTTCTGTGAAACCATTTTCAGAGGCAAAAGCAGCCCAAAGCTATCTTGTTTAAAAAAATATAATTATTCAAATGTTTCTCCTGGCTTGCAAGACAGGCACCAGAACCACTGAGCTAAATCCCCAGCCCTAAATTTTGAGCTTTTACTGTTTCCTATGTAGTAGCTGTGTCCTAAGGGAGTACATGTATTACCTTGTTTGAACCCTACTAAAGAGTTACTATTTTCATTATTTTTGATTTGCAGGTGAGGAAGCAGTACAGAAACACAATACTACTAATGACATGTTCACTAGAAAGCTATGAAGGTAAAGTTTGAAAACAGGCCATTGGACAGCATAGCTTGCACTGTGAACCAACTGCAAATCACTATGAATGTTTTATGTGAAAAGGAGCATATTTTTGTTATGCATTGCATTTTCTCTAGTGTTTATTAAATTGATTTCAAGAAGAGAGTACGAGGGCCAGGGATTTAGCTCAGTGATTCTGGTGCCTGTTTTGCAAGTGCAAGGGCCTGGGTTCTATCCCTGGTAACCACATACAACAACACTGGGCCTGGGAGACAGGAATGGCAACGTGGGGAGACCTTAAGGTAGCAGTCTGCACACTTTAGTTACCCCTGGAGGACGCTGCCCAGGATGGTGCCCACTCTCCCTAAACTGTGACAGAAGTGAGGATGAGCCTCTTCCTTCTTAGATAAGGAAATTTAGGGGTTAGTTGTTATCACAGCAAAACATGACTTCTCCCTTCTTTCCTAACATACAGTATATGCTGGAGATAACATGCTAGCTTTTCTTTTGAGATGAGAAGTGGGAATGGTTGAATTTGATTTTCCAGGAAAAGAACAAATTTACTCCAACATTTAAGCCAATCACATCAACTTCCAGAGTGCAAATCCCAACTCTTTCATTCACTCATTCAGTATATATTTGTTGAGTGACTTTAAGTGCCAACAACTGAACCAAGACTAGAGCTGCAGAGGTGAGTAAGACATGATTCCTACCCCTAAGGAAAGCATAGACAACAGGAAAAGGAAACCACATCTAAAGAAAATTCTCAAGTCAACAACAGCCATGAGCAACCTGTAAACCACTTGCCTTAGCGTTTTCAAAAAATCAGTAGATAACTCTCTGGAGAAATCAGGAAAGGAATCATAAAGGATATAATATGTATGAGAAGTTATAAAAGATACAATGGATATTTAAATTATTATTTATTATAATAACAGACATATTGGTAGCAGTCCTTCTCAAAATCCTACACCTTACTTCAAACGTAACTTATACTATCACTTTTGTCACTTTCTGAAGCATCCTGGAAGTCTTGTTTGGTAAATATATTTTTTCTGGCTGTCTCAGTGTTCTGAATTAGTTCAAAGTATTTACACTAACTTATGTTAATCGAAAACATTGTAGTGTGTCCTCGGCCTCTTTTACAGCAGTTCTGGCACCGGGCAGACTGTGGCTTTCCCCACAGTCAAAAAGATCATGAGGGGGTGGTGTTGTGAGGGATTTAGGATATCAAAACAGCCACAACAGCATAACTAAAAAGAGAGAATTAATCAAGATTTCAGTAGAAAACAAATGGAAGAATGTATAGAGGTATTAACAACAGGTGAACATTCTTAAATGAGGAAGAAAAACTGGAAAAAGGTGGAGGGATAGTGCAGCTGGAGGAACGAACTAGGTGACTCAACCCAGTGATAAACAAGCCTATGTTCTACTCATTCATTATTGTGAGAACTACACCAACATGTCACAGCTGACAAAAACAACTCTCTTTTCTCTTTGCTTCTGATTTTGTAAGCAGGGCCTTGTTGGATGATATTCTGTCTCTGGGTATGGCTGGTGGGTGTCCATCCATAGATCTGGCTGGTGGGTAGGCTTGCATGCATGGGGTACCATAACCTTACTCACAAGTCTGATGCCTCTTTGGGACAAAAGCTGGGCTCCGCTGAGACTGTTGACCTCAGCACCTCCTCTCTAGTCTGAAAATAGAGTTCTCATGTGCTAGGGCTCCTGGAGGGTGTTCCAGGGAGCAGAATGGAGACAGTACCAGTATTGTGAGCCTGAGACTAGAAACTGACTTAGAGTCATGCTTGCCATGTTCTGTGATCCCCGTGACCACAGAGCCTGCCCAGATGCCAAGGGAGTGGTCACTTCAATTCTCAATGGGAGGAAAGGTGGAGAATGTATAATCAAGAGCCCAGTAAACCAAAGTCTGTTTCATTTTGAAGCCTAATGGTAGGAACATTAACACCTAAGATTTCTTACCAAGCTTAGGTGGATTCCTTCATTGTTTGAGATGGAGTCATTGTCAGAGAAATGCCTGACTGACTTTATAACCAAGCAAGTTTTGGCAGGCGAAGCGCCCACATGAATGAATCTAGAAGACAGAATACCTTAGGGTAAAAAAGCTGAGAGAGCTGCAGTAAGAGGGTGGTGGCCCTAGAGAAAAGGCAGCTGAAGAGAAGGGAAAGGAGGTACAGAATACAGTGGGTTGTAGGCTAAGAGCATTACTCTGGAAGATGTGAGGAAGAGTTTAGGGTAATGCTTAAAGTTTTTCTCAAGAAAAGAGTCAGATCTTTTGGTCCATTTTAATAAAGTGCAATTGGAACACAGGTAGGGATTCATTCACAGATTTTCCTATAGCTGCTTTAATGCTACAGAGGGTTTATGTATAGAGCTGCACAATTGCAGTGTGGATCCACAGACTGCAAAGCCTGAGTTATTGACCACTGGACTCTTTATAGAATGTTTGCTGATGTTTGCTTTTAAAGATCAGGATGATAGCAGTGGTCCTCTACTACAGACTTAAGAGCAGAAAAAGGAGAAGGATGGTTTGTGTTACAACCAGCTTCATAAGTAATGTCAGAAACATGGATCCAGATCAGGATACACTTATTACAAAGGGGTGGAGAAAGATAGGAGGAGAAATAGAGGTGGGATTGATATAATTCTGTGTCAAGTTCACTGAGGATGTGTGTGTGTGTGTGTGTGTGTGCGCGCGCACACGCTTATGTGCACACATGTGTGTACATGTGTGTGTGTACACTTGACTGGGGGAACCAGGAGAAGGAGCTGTCACAGACTGAGACTCCCTCCCCTGGGAGAGTGTTCAGGAGTCGGAGCACATGGGCAGAGGCTGTCTGTGGGTGAGCACTGAATTAACTTCCCTTACCCCACTGACCTCATTATTAGTACATTAGCTAAGGCAAGTGCTACAGCCACAAGTTCCTTCTGAGGCCAAATAATAATATGATAGGAGCCATGCACCTTCGTGAGTCTGGAATGTTTAATTTATCCTCTTAATAACACCTGTTTGTGGAAGGGATTCCCCACCATTTTTACTTAGAACAGCTTATAGTTTAGGGATCCTAATGATCCTGGCTCAGGACCTCGTGTTGCTTCTTTTGTGTAAAGGCTAATGAGAAATCCCTCTCACTCCCAGTTTTCCTTGTTAAGTTTCCCTCCCCTCTTCGGGCTGGGTTTAAGCACCACTTCCTTTTGTCTGCATTAGTTCTCACTGATTAATGCCCTGAAAGCACACCCTGTTTTCTATGCTCTGCTTTTCTCTACCTGTGTCTGTGCATCTACTGTGTTGCTTCTAGCAGATCCTAGATTGTGAGCTACTGGAGAGCCACAGCTACGCAAGAATATTTTGCATTCTCTTCATATACAACAAGGCATATTAGTGGCAATAGAGATTTACTAATGTAATTAAGAGTAAAAAATAAGATTTTAGTGAGAATTATAGCATCAGGCACTAGATTAAGAGTTTTCACTAAGTGTCTCAATCTTCAAATAAATCCCTACAGCAGATATTATTTTTGTGCCAAGTTCAGGGATATAGGTACAAAGGCTCTGGGAAGGTGAGGACTTTAATCTGATTCAAGTTAATGCAGCTGTTATGTGGCATATCCAGGGTTTAAATCTAAGTCTGCTTGATTGAAGTACCTCGTGGCTAAAGAGTATAATGATCTGTTTCTGGATGGATCGGTGAATGCCAAAGAATTGAGAGAATAGGCAAGAAGAGATGAGAGAAGGGGAAAGAAGGAAGAAAGACAAGCCATTGTTTGCTAAGACAAAAATCCTACAGTGGGTTCCCAACAATAATGATGTACTTGTTGACCGGAGAAGTGCCATTGACTCTTTGGAGACTACTGGAAATTGTTTACACCCAGTAACTCATTTAATCCTTGCATAACAATGGGGAAAGGGCTTTCAATTATTATTAAATTACATCTAGAATTTGACCATAACCCTCCCCCTAGCCTACATCCCCATCCAAGCCACTGTGGCCTCCTGGTTGCAGTCCTACTCCTGAGCTCATTCCTTCACATGCAGTCTGTTTTCCACTAGGAGCTAGAATGATCTACAGTGAGTCAGTGATCTTTTCAGACTCTGCAGTGTTCTGCTGGCTCAGACTCACTGCTGCAGAACTGCATGGGTAAATTGTGAGCTATCTTGTCCTCTCTGACTCATCTCACAAGCCCTCCCCTCTTTCTTACTCAGCTCAAGCCACACTGGCCTCCGCTGCTTTCCTCAGTGTGCCCATGTGATCTTGCACACTTTCTGCTTCTCTTGCCCAGAAAGCTGTTCCCACAGATACCTACATGACTTGCTCCTAAACCTACTTAGGTCTCTGCTCAGGTGTCACCCTCCCAGGGCAAAACCTTCCTCAAATATTGTCCATAAAATTGCAACACTCCTCTCTGCCCCTCCATGTAATTTCAACCCTCTTCTTTGCCCTATTTTTCCCTGAATATTAACAATCACATATTATAAAATACCATTTGCATGTGAATTTTTTTGTTCTCTGTCATTCCTCCAGTGCACATAAGGTCAAGTCCAGCAGCACAGGAACTATAGTCTCTTCTGTTTCTTCCTATTAAGGCACACAAGAGGCACTTGACTTTCCCCTCTTCTTTCTGCAATGGTTAAAGTGTGATATGGCCTGGAGGAAGCTGTCATACGCCTGTCCCTGGTGCCCACACTGATCCTGAAGAGGAACTGGATGGCTCCCTCTGTGTCCTGACACCAGCTTGTGGCTCTTCTCCAGGGCATCTCAACACTGCACGCAGCTCAGCTACCTGGCCTCCTTCTCTGCTGCTGCCTTCAGAGCTGTGGCGTCTTTGAAGAAGTCATGAGGAGATCATCTCTACTGCAACAGAGATGAGAGAGGGACCAGAGCCCAAACTTTAAAAGTCCAGTAAGCCATGATAAACACAGCTAACCCTTCTGAAGACTCTCAGCTTTGGCCTCAATATTGACAAGAGGACATAAAAGCTATCAGCCAAACAGCATGGGTCTGTGAGTGCTACCTGGGCCCTTATCATGATAGCTGCAGCTGTCCTGGGCCCTGCATCCTCTTTGGGAACCATCTGTTCTGATCAAAGCAAGCTTAAATTTCAGCTGAACTGGACAGTGAATGGGACCAATCAGTGGGCTCAGATAGGAAGGGTTGAGTTTAGACTAATTTGGACCAATGGGCAGATTGGAATTTGGACCACCCACAGGTCTAAACTCAGGGCAATCAGTAGGCCTGGTTTGGAAAAGGCTCAGATCTGAAGCCCATAGAGGAGCAGCATTCACTCCCACCTGTTTGATCGATCGGTCTAGGAGTGCTCTCTCTGTGTCTTGACTCCCTTGTGTGACTGCATGGGTCTTGCTCCAATAAAGCTTTGCTCTGGTGGTCCTGTAAATCAGCTCATGATGTATTTTTTGGTGATACTAGACTCAGAAGGTCCTGTAAATCTGTTCAGGATCCTTATCAGGAGTAATGTGGACAGAATGGCCACTTTAAAAGACAGAGCTATAAACACCAGGAGTGTTAGTCTTGAAGAGACTGGTGACAAGCCAACTGGTAGCATCATGCATGGCATGCATGGCCCACAGCTATAGCACTGAGGACAGAGGGGTGTCGGAGCTCAAAGCCTGGAGCTGCAGTCTGCAAAACAACCCTCAACTGCCTGCTGAAACTGTGTCCTCAGCCTTAGAATGGAGTAGACCCTTGACAGCAATCTGGAGGGCGCATGAACATATCAGTCTTCATTTTATCAATGAAAATACTAAGAAAGATAATGTAACAGTTTTCATGAAGTCACACAGCAAATGACTAGCAGACTACACATTCAAAGTGTCAGCCAGGCATCTGGTCCAAGATCCAAGGGAGTATCCAGTCTCCTCACTGCTTTCCAGTGCAGTCATGGATCCATGAGTTACAGCTCTTTAAGTGGAACAGCCAGGGTCTGCCTAGGACTAACACAGCTGTGTGACTCAGCTACTTAATGGTGTTAATAATACCAAGTCCACAGAGACGGCATGACATTTAAGAAAATAGATGTGAAACGAACTGTAGTTTCTCTCACAACTTAGGTCTGCATAACATTTTGTATTAGTATCATGATCATTCTGATTGCGATGATGGGCAAGTTGCTATCCTTCACTGGCTGGGATGCAGCTTGTGGGTCTCAGGTGTAACCAATTTTGGTCTTTATTACTGTACTTTCAAAGGCAGGGTGGAGCTTCTGCAGGCTGCAGACCTTGTGTACTAGGCCTTCAGATTTTTCTCCCTATGCCCCTAGTTTAGGGCAAGTGGAATGCAGCTTAGAGACATGAAGTTGTCTTGACTCTGACTCCCAGTTCATTGGGAGAGTCGCATGCGTCCCCTAGGAGAAGCTCCTCATTAGAATCACTTTTTCCAGAGGTCAATGAGAAGCTTCATGTGTTCTTGCCTCATCTTGCTTCAAACAAAGCTTGTTCGCAGTCATTGCAAAGCTGTTGACTGTGGAAAGAAGTTGAATTTGTTTATTACACAAGTGGGTGGGAGATTCATAGGAAGCTCAGTTTCTCAAAAAGTAAAATTTTGTTCTAACTCCACTACGTAATACCCTCTATTTTCTGAAATATTTTTATTGGATAAGTTTTTTTTTTTAAATCCAGGGAAATATAATTCCCAAAAGGGAAAAGAAATAACGAAATAAGATAAGCAAGCACCTTTCTTATAAATAGATGCTTCTTGGCAAATCAATGGGATATTCAGGACCACAGAAGTAAGGAGAAGTGATTTACACAAACATGGGGAAGTCCAGGCACAGCCTGCCCAAGGCAGCACCCCAGTTGGCCCTGGCTGCAGCAGGGAGCCCTTGTTGCAGAACCAGCGGTGAAGTGTAAAAGCTGAGGCTCATGACATCCATAAGTACGTTTGGGTTCGGTTGGTGAAACAAGGGAAGATTGCAGCCAGGTGGGGAATTATTAGACTCAGTGCACTAGGGAACACAGCATGGTTTTGAAATGACAGCCAGTTCAGTTTTTCCAGAAAATGGTAAGAGGAGTGGTGAACATAATATCTGTTACGGTGATCAGAAGCCAGCTGATGGAGTCATGTCCATGTGGAAGGGACAGGGAGAGGGAGCGGGGAGCCTGGGGCAGGTCTGAGGGTCAGCCTGGGAGTGGAGGCTGGCTGTGGAGCTCTCTGCCTCTCCTTCATTCACAGCCGATTCCTCCTCTATTCTCACCCCACTCCTATTCTCTGGGAGCCTAGTCTGTGGTTGTGCAGGCCATGAGTGTAGTCTGAATTCTAAGAAGCAAATGCTTATTTTGAGTCAAGAGATTTCCAGGCCAGGCTTTCCTTGGCTTCAGAACCTGAAGGCAGTTGAATTTACAAATGCATAACTTTAATGTCTTCAGCTGCACAGGTTAGAGACTGATGTGTCCTTCAACAACTGCGGGTATCTCAGACTAATTTCAAATTGTGCTGCCTCAGACCATCTCCTTTCCTGACCTCAGTCTTCCAGTCTATAAAATCTAAACATTACTCATTCACTATGAGTTTTCCCTGATCACCAGGTTCTCAAATCATTCTCACTTATCACATGTCACTACTGTTTTATTTATACACTTGATTACTTTGATTTATTTACTAGAATAATGTTTTACTTACTACCGTATCTCTAGAATAAAAGTCAGTGTCTGGTAGGTTCTCAATACATATGTGTCAAGTGAATGAGTGAATGGACAGATAGATGAGCAAAATGTTGTCTTTCTGGGTGTGGAGACAGAGTTATAAGGGTGGATTTCTAAGGATGCATAAATGATGAACTTGGGGAGGGGACCAGGTTCAAATTCATGTTACAAATCTAAGCCCATATCACATCCCCTCCACTGAGCACAGGTTTTTCTTACCCAATTCAAGTTGCTTTCATTCTTCCTAAACATGACCTCCTAACCTTCAGGAAAAATTCTGGAGCTGGATCTCTGGGTTTAGTCGAAGCTGCATGGGTCATGACAGTATGAAAATGATAATGAGGGAGAGGCTTTGAAAACTCATTAACACCTGACTTTGGCAGTCCAACACAAGCACTTGTAGATTCTCACCTAACACTTATTTCATTTTTTTCTTTTCAACTGGGTACAGGAGGAAGTGTCTATTGTTGCAAAAGGGAATCATTGACTCAATTTTTTTTTCTCCTTGAAGATGAAATAAAGCACTCAGTTCCGAAGAGCTCCCTGAAGCGATTAGAATCATTTGCTGTAGTACTTATGGAATCCTGGATTGCAAACTTCTGAGGTACAGAAACTCCTTGAACTTTTGATTCTCTATTTTAAAAGAAATGAAAGAGACAGGAAGTTAATTCTTCACTAATAAAGTACAATCCAGCTCTGGTTTGAAGCTTGGGGGAGAAAATACCAGTTCTCTACTTTACATTCCCTGATACTTTATGCATAACTTCTCAACAGTGTGTTCTACTAGAGACTTGTGGGGAGATGGGCTGCACATGCGCAGAGAGGGGCCCTGATCAGCTGTGACTCCAGAAAACTCACCTTCTGGGTCTGTTTGGTTAGCAGACACTGTGTTCAGCCCAGGAAGTCTACAGAAATAATAAAAGGTTAAATATCCACAGACTGAATTCTTATACCAACAAGTCCAATCTTTGTAACCTTTTATGAAAATGAACATTCTTCTTAGATTGTAATTTCTGTAGTAGATTAATTGCAATTAAAACTATAGTTGGAATGATTCATTAAGTTAAATGGCACTGTAGTAAGCACCTTCTAGATGGAACCCATTGATCTGTTTCTCCTTTCTTGAGTAATCCCCTCCCTCTGTTATGAACTAGACCTAGGCCAGGGATTCACTTCCAACCAACAGAGTATGGCAAGGCTGTGGATGGCACTTCCAAAATTAGGGAATGAAACACTCGTGTGTGTGGGGGGGGGATTGAGCCCATGGCCTTCACAGTAAGCTACATCCCCAGCCGTTTTTTTGTTTTGTTTTTGATTTTTTTGAGATAGGATCTTGCTAAATTTCTAAGTTACTCAGGCTAGTATTAAGCTTGCAGTCGTACTGCCTCAGCCTTCCAGACTATAGTGTTTACATATGCACACTACCCCTCCCAGCTGGGGATTTTTATCTTGCTTGCTCTTTCACTGGCTTTCCTACCATGTCAAAGTGAGCTGTCTACGGAGAGTCTACATAGACCAACAAACTTATTACTGATAAATCAAACTTGTAGCAAATATAGCAGAAGATTGCTAGCAATGATAGAGAGCTCAATGATATCAATAAAATAAAACTTAGATATCTACAGGCAAATGAGAAGAGCATAACCCATCATGAAGATGCATTTGTTTATAAAGCAACAGGAAGACGTTCAAGCCCGCTCATCTTCAGCCATGCAAAATTAAAATCATTGAAATGAAATCTCATCGCTTAAATATCAAATACGAAAAAAAATTTTGAAAAGTCAGTACAGAATGCTTCTAAGTATATTAAAAGACCACAAAATCTCATGCATTGCTAATTTTTGTTTAAATTGTTGCAATCTCTTAGGGAACCAATCTGGAAATATGTATCATAAGTTTTATAAATATCCTTATATTTAATTCAATCATTTTATTCCAAAAATATCTCTTCAAAAAGAGAGTACATATAAATATATTCATCAAAACATTATTTATAATTGCAAAAATTGTAAGAGTTTAAAATATCAACAAAGAGATTTGATTACACATATCCTCTTATTTTTAGCTATGAAAATGATATTTGAATGTGAATGTTACATCAAGAAAATTTCTCACAAAAATGACGACTCATTGTATAACCCTGACTACTTATACTATTACTCAAGTGTAGGGCAAAGTGTATCATTTTGTATTATAAATATGAATGTTGTATATTCCAAGCACAGAGGATAAAGTTTATATTAAATTAACTAAGACCTCTACTTGCAAATCTCAGGCCTGACTAAAGTGTGGAGATTTAATTCCTACCACTTGGTCAGACATTCTGGTAAAACACTGATCTCTATAGTGAAGAAACCAATGGCCTGGGAGACTTCGGAACACATTTACAAGGTCAGAGAGCTGCTAGGTATGGAGCTGGAATGTGATACTCATCTGCTTCAAATCTGTGCCCACATTCTCCCCTGAGCCTTTGAACTGCTACTATCTGAGCATGTGAAAGAAAAAGTGTGCCCCTAACACTAGGAATGACAGTAGGTACTAGGGGTGAAGGATCATGGTCTTCGTCATCGCTAGGTTTTTTCCCTTTTCTTAATGGATACTCATTATTATTATGCATGAGAAAATAAGTCAATGAAAATAAGTTGCTGTTTTAAAGTAGGGTTTTATTAGACAAGTGATTGCATGTGACAGAAATGTACCAGTGGCTCCCACAAGCTGATGGAAGGGGTTGGCTCCGGGCTGGTTCCATCTCTTTGGGCACAGGTGATCCCTCGTGCACAGAATCCTCCCATGGCTTCACTGCTTGGAGCTATTTCAGTGAATGTAAAATGAAGAGGTTCAGCTGGTCATTTCCAGCTTCTACCCAACTCTCTGCTCTCAGGATTCAAATAGTGCCATGTACGAGGAAGTTTTTATTTCTCATTTGCTGTCTCATAGGCACATACCAAATTTCTCCTA
This sequence comes from Petromus typicus, assembly GCA_004026965.1. Lineage (NCBI taxonomy): Eukaryota > Metazoa > Chordata > Mammalia > Rodentia > Petromuridae > Petromus > Petromus typicus. The sequence continues at coordinate 51,610 of PVIR01002605.1, forward strand.
GATACTTTTGGTTAATATATTGGAGTTTCCTATGCAAAACTGTCTCCTCTTATGTTTTCTACAAATCAAAATTTCAGTTCCAAGAGGAGATGTACTCCAGCTTCCCTTTCTCCTTCCATGTCAAAGAGCTGGACTGTATCTCAAGCAATCCTACAGCTGCTTATGGGGCTTCCATGGCCATGTTCACTGTATCACTGGGCTTCATGGTAGGTTTGGGGACTTATGAGATGCCCTGGCTCCTTCCAACCCAGTACACAGCCTCTGAGCTCCTACTAAGGATGACCTCTACTCAAGAGGCAAGGTCCAGAGAAATGTTAAAGTAACAACTTGGATATTTCTGTCATTCCTCCTCTAACATTTGCTCTTTCTTTGAGCTGAATGGACAGTGCATTGAATGAGCTGAGCAACAGACTCATTGCTGCATTCATACAAATATAAGCTAACGAGGTAGACAGACATTAAATGTATCATCATGCAAACCATGTTGCAGCTCAGTGCCACCATTAAGACCTCTGTTGGGGAGATGTGGCCAGTGAGGCCGAGGAAGCTCTGAAACTGTTTGCAAAGTATACGCTGCTGAGAGTGAGAGTGAGACTGCTTCGCTTTCCTAGTCTTTACCACAATTCTTAAATTTGGGTTGCTGATGCCTGTCCCTTTCTCTTCCTTACACCCCTGACTTCAGGCCACTGGTCAAGTATAGTCCTCCTCAGGAACGTGGGATACAGGGCTGATGTGTGGACCAGCTGACCTCTTCACTAAAGTGACACAACCCTGAGATTAAGGGCTGACATCGTTTTCTGTTTTGCAGCTTCAGAAATAGAGACAGTGAGTGTGCAACAAGCGAGAGAAATGAAACAGGCATGTGGAAAAATGCAAAGGCATGACATAAAAGAACAAGATTTGGTTCCAGTGTTGTCTCCCACAGCGTTGCATTCTGTTCTCAGATTCTCCGAGTTACTCTGTAGTCTAACCAGATTCTTCTTTGTTAATCTGCGAGCTTGGTCAATTTAGACTTCTGTGTCTTCTCACCAAATAAAGTCCTAACAAGTTTCTGAACAGGGAAAGTGATGCGATGAGCACAGCAGTCAGGCAAGAGTGGGCAGAGTACAGACTGAAGAGGTGGAGAAGCGTGAGCATGCAGCCTTTTCAGTAAATCTGTCTGTAACAATGAAGCCAAGGTGGAGTAGAATGTGGAAAGTAGGAGAGAGAGTAGGTGAGAGGCTGCCAAACACATCATCCTCTTCAGTGGTGTAAATTTCTTCCTGCAAAGAGGTTTCTCAGCAAGGTGATATGAGGGTTTGTTTCTTTTCAGTTCTGTGATTTTATATTCTTACTTCTCATAGCAAGGACATAGGAGCATGCTGCAGTGGGGGCTAGTAAGTTTGTCAATTATGCTTTGCTCATGCCAAGCCAACCTCAACCGAGTGACTTGATAGCTTTTATAATTCTGGAATCTGAAATTGTGGCTGTGTGCAGCCAGGTGGTTCTGCTAGTCTGGGCTAGTCTCAGGCATGGAGCAGCAATCAGGGACCACAGCTGGTGGTTTTCTGGGGCTGCATGTCACGTGGAAAAGTGTCATGAGTAGCGGTTGGCTTGCAGCCACCTGGGAGACCAGGCTCCAGGGCCACATACCTTTCATCATCTCCAAAACCTGTCCAGGCATGTTCACTATTGAGATTCCTAGAGAAGTGGGAGGGGAGGCCTCGATGCATGAGCACTCTGCAAGACTTGTTTTGTGCTTGTGACTTTTGAACCAAAGCAAACCACTTGGCCCAAAATGGAGTCAGAGTTGGCAGTGAAGGGCATTACCCAAAGAGTGGGGTGCCCTTGGGAAAGGATGAGGAAACCAGGAGCTGATTGAGCCCCATGCTCCACAAAAGATACACAAGGGTGTCTGTGTGGGGTGACTATGTACAACTTCCTGGTCTATTATGGCCTTAAAAAAGAAGGAAGATTTATTGTGAGTTCAACATTTTAAAAAGCATCATTTTAGGGAATTTCAGATAAAACGTTGGTGCCTAGTGCAGTATTTCATCTTCTTGGACTCCATCATTTATTTCTCATGGAAGGGTGATAAAGCCACAGAGTGAGACCTTCCTCTTCAGAAAGCAGGATAGCCCACTGCCAGCACTGCATTCTGATCCGTTCTCTAATTACCGCCGAGCTTATGGAGTTAAATATGTATAAAGAATGTGCTTTTATCCCTCACTCCAATTTTAAAACTCAGATGCTCTAAACTCATTGAGACGTTAATAACCTCTGCTCTCCTCCCCATCTGTGGGGTTTTTGGCAGACATGAAAGATTTTCTGTTCTCATGGATTCTGTGAAGGCTGACATATTGCTTGGGATGACTACTCTGTCAAGGCCGGTGCCAGGACTCAGAGAGGAAGAAACAACAGGAATCTATTTGCAATTTAGCCAAGGGAACCTTGGGTTTGTGCAGACGTGGGTATAATGGACAGCAGAACTGCACAATTCAATTTGACACTGTATCTGTTAGCTTTGATTTTTGACAAGTAAGCCCCTCTGAGATTTAATTCATTTTTTGACAAAATGAAGATAATTGTATTATACCTAGACCTATGTATTGTTTTGTTATTGCCACTGTCACTATTTTCCAATTTTTCAGTTTTCCTAAAACATCCTAAGTGTATTAGCATACAGCTCTGGACATGAGATTTGTAAAATGGATTGAGAGAGTTGGATTTTTCTGGAGACTTCAGGGGTAAACGTTCAGTTTCTACAAGCTTGTCTTTACCCTTTGGCTGGTGCCCACCTGTCTCTCTCCAGTTCCTTCTGTGACTCTGACCCTCCTGCCTTTTTAATAAGGATCTTTGTAATTACATTGGGTTTCCTACAACAATCGCATCTTAATCACATGGTTCTTTTTCTTGTGCAAAAGTAATAAATGCATCAGTTTCGGGTATTAGGATATAGACATTTGTAGGAGGCAGTATTCTGCCAATAATGCTCCATATGATTGCTACAAAGATGATATAGTCCTTGTAAAGGACTTGGCACAGTGTTTGACCCATAAGAAAGCATCAATAAATGTTGCTGTTACAACTGCTGCTTTTATTGGCCTCTGTTGCGTGTACTGAATCTCCCTGTATCTGCCTGTAAAGTTCTTAGTTCTCACACACAGACTGGAAGGTGTATAGTGGAAGACTCTACATGCCCCACCATCCTAAGTTCATACTTGGGCTGCCAATCAATGAGGATGCTCTGCCCTGTCCTTTTCATTGTGCAGCTGAACATCAATCTTCTATTCAAACCACCCCACCTCTGCCCACAGAACAATCTTCCTACCTGTATCTCATGGTGTAATGCTTCTTAGTTCTATGAAATGCAGTTCAAGCTTTATTTTCTTCAGAAAAATCAGCCCCGATGTATTCACTCTTCCCTAGCCTGGCTCATATCTACCCTGAGCTTCTCCTGTTCTTCCCTGTACTGTAGAGCTTCCCACTCAGCCTCACAGTCCTCTACTAAGACTCAATTTAGTCAGCACAAAGCATTTTCCTAGGGCTGGGAACATCTCTTCAGCTGAAGTGCTCATGGTGGTTACAATTATGCTTCTCACTCATATTTGGTATCATGGGCTCTCAAGATATGGGCAAGCTGTGCTTCTACCTGAGCAGCCGTCCTAGAGATCAGTTTCTGCCATGTTCCCAGGGAATGGCACAGGTGACACCATCAAATGGCTCCTCCCTCTGTGCTAAATTCCTCATTAACTCACTATGTGTGCTATTAAACATGGTGCTGAACTTAGAGTCTTCTCCCTGGGTGGCGTTGCACAGCTGTGGATATATCATTTTCTTTCTTGGTTTCATCTCACCATAAAATACATCAGCTTAGCTGTTTCTTTAGAGGCAAAGGAGGAAGATATTTCTCTGAAACTTGTTTTGTGACATAATTATCAAATAGTAGGTCACAGGAATTGGAGGCCTAGGATGACTGTAGGAGTTCTGAAGTCTGTATATACATCACGATTGGTCTTTAGACTAAATAAAATGAGTTTCTTTATAGATGTAAATATTGCTTCTAATGATTATTAATGATATTTTGTAGAACAGAATCCAAAGACAATGTAAAATTGTGTTATTTGATGATGATCTTGTCATTGTTTGTCTTAATATTTAGATGCTACATTCATAGGCCTTTTTCTGCCTTCGTTGCACAGCTGTTAGACCTTAAAAAGGGCTCTTCACCCTCCCAATGGTGAGCCTTCTCTGAGATCCTGGCCAGGGAACCAATAAAGTAATTCTGTGCTTTCTGGACTGTGAACTACATGAAGACAGGGCTAAATCTGATGACATTTGTGCCCTCCATGTGGTTAAGCCCAGGTACTGTTTACCTCTCAGAAAGCAAAGAGAACCTGTTTTCTAGGTAAAAGCATGTTTCTACTCATATATTTCCCAGACATGGAAGGCTAACCTATGAAATAAAACAAAGAAGGAGGGATTTCTTGATGATGGTTATATGATGGGTATGTTTCAGATCTAAGATGTCCTCTAAAATAGATATTTTCAGAGGTACAAGCTTTGGAAGGATGATTAGATCACAGAAGTCTTAAAACATCAGTGGACAAACCCACTTATGATTTCCTAGATGAATGTGCTGTGAAGAGGTGGAACTTGGTTGAAGGAGGTGGATGGGTAGTGGGATGACCTGGAAGGGGCTATTCTTCTACTCTGCCACACTCTCTGTCTTTGTACCTCATTCCTGTCACAAGCTGAGCAGCTTTCCTTTGTCACAGCATTCCACCATGCTGTTTCTGCTTTGGCACAGCAAGCCATGGCCTGAATCCTCAGAAACCATAAGCTAAAATAAGTCTTTCTTCCTTCAAGTTACAGGTGTTGGATGTTTTGTTGTTGTTGTTGTTATTTTTGTTGCTTTTCAAATCTTTATTGGTACATTATATATACACATCATCATCACATTCAACATTGAGAGTTTGTACCAGAATATGGATGCTTTTGTTTTACCCAGAGACAGAAAAGTGACTATATAGTTATAATAATTGTCTCCATTTTATAGATAGAGATACAGGCCCAGAAAGTCCTGGAATTCAGAAAGATTAAGTAACCTTCCCAATTTAACAGTGATTCTGAGAAGAAAATCCAGACAAGAGGTCACAACTTTGAACTGTAGACTCCTGGTAAAACTATGTTATTCTAAATAAAAGGAAATCACATCAATTAATGAACAACCTTACAATGGCAAGTCATAAGCATCTCATATATTTATTCTCAGCTGGTATACTGACCTCTACACAAAGCTTAATGCCAAACCAAGAAAAACTGAGAATACAGAAGAGGGAGAAGTTGGGGTGGGTAATGCCATTTGTTCCTCTAGTAGTCCTGTGACACTTATATTTAATTTTCTCAGAGGATATTTCCCATTTTTTTTTTTTTTTTTGCAGAGCCAAAGAAATTGCCCATGGCAGACAAAGGCCATATTTATGCTTCTATGAGGGAAAAAGTAGAATAATGTTCTGCACTGAGAAAGTTAGTGCCCTTTGCCAAGAGCAGACCATGTTGATATTTATTAACCACTCCGCATCTTTCTTGCTCTTACCTCAGGGACAGCAGCCAACAGGACCACCTTTGTCCTGTCCTGAGCGAGTAGGGAGCTAACAATTGTGAGTTAGTCTTTCCTAGTGGTGTCATGTCTTTGTGTCCTTGAGAAAAGCACTTATCTTCTCTGAGGGCACTGTCCTCACTTGTAAAATAACAACAGTGATCTTCTATACTATGACAGTATGAAGATTTGATTGAATGGCTAATAAAATGCCAGTTATAGTATTTCCTCTGTTAATGGCATGATGATAGGTTTGACTCATGTTGTCAGAGAAGTTAGTAAATAGTGACATAATGGAAAAGGTGTGGGCTGGAAACCACATCCAGAAGTTGGAGATCAAATCTTGACTCTGCCCCTTATCAAGTTTGGAACATGGCCACCTCTTGGGGCTTCTCGTTTGCCCTGGAACAGCTGCAGCCTGGCCAATATTTGCTTTTCAGCAGGTGCACCACTTTCCACTTTGCCATGGGTCTGGGCCAGGCGAGCCAGCACTCCTAGGTCCAGCGTTGAGTCACTTGGATTCTGGATCTATTCTCACCTTGGGCCTTTTGTTCTCACCCTGGCCTTCAAGTGCCAGGATTGTACCCTGTGTGTTAGCACCTAACTCAGAGCTGCTTCCTTGGAAATTGTAGCCTTTCCATGCTCCTACCGCCCAAACAGTACTGACTGATGGGCTCAGCTGATGTCTGTCAGCCACTAGGAGTACAAATGTGGGAAAAGCAAGGCACCTGCTCTCAGGATGATGGGCATTTAGGAGAAGGAAATATAAAAGAATAAGGCCAATGGTAACTGAATGTCTACTGCTGGCCAGGGACTCTGTTAGTACTTCCAGCCAATTCCCACGTAATACCTGTTTTCATAACACAAATGTGTTCCAACAAGACTGCTCTATCAGGGAACAATTTGAGAATAATGCAAATTTAATTGTGTAGCAAGATTTTGTCCATCAGACACATTGATAGACAAGAGTACACCACAAGAAGCAACATGTGTCGGAACACACAGACACTGTGGACACACAACATGGTGGACACATCCTCTAGTACCTCTAGCCCACTACCTGCTGTGGCAATTTTCCATCTAATTTCTTATAACTTTCCTCCTACCATCTCATAATTACTCACAAGCTGCAAATTTCAGGCAATCTCAGGGTCACAGGCCAAATTTCTCATAACATTCAACACTTTAATACAGATAAGACTGTGCTGTAATTTTTTAAACTTCTTATCATTTTGTTTAAAATGTCAGTGATGAAATTTCTGTTGTGTCTCTAAGACTTTTTTTTTTTTACTATAAGCCTTATTATTTCATTCTACATAGGACAATGATCTTTTAGAAACTCTTATGTCACATGATAACAAAACTGATTGTGTGTAATCTCATTTAAAGCATCTTACTCAGGACAGGAGGGCACCTACTATGTGGGTGTTACTTTCTCAGTTTGCAGCTAAAGGAACAGAGGGTCAGGTAAACTCAGGTCACCACATATCATGTGGTATAACTGAAATTAAAACCCAATTGATGTGACTCCCAAGTATGGCTATTAGCCACAGTGCTTTGAGAGGGAAAGAAATCTACTACCCTCATACTCAGGGGATTCATGGAGAGAGGACCACATTTTCACAGGGCACGTGAAGACTTCCAACCAGTTCTTGCAGAGTGGATGTTAACCAGAAGGATTGATAGTGCTGAGGGGCCCATTGCTTATGTTGAGGAGTTTAGAGCATCTTAGAGAACAGAATTCAGACCCTTCACATGGAAAATACTGAGTATCATCAGTTCCTTTAAATTCTTATGTTGTGGGCACCATAAAATAGAGGTCAATTCAGCCTTGCTGTGCTTAAAGTCCATTGAGAAGGTACGGGTGGAGCAAAAGTCTAGGGTGGGGTATCATTGATGCTAAGGAAAGGCAACATTCCAAACATAAGGATGTGAGAGCAAGTCAAAGGCTCAATTTAAAAAGAACTGTAAATTAATTTTTGCAACACAAGACTCATTCAGGGAGTTCACAGAGGAATCTAAATCGTATAGGCCTGAAGATCAAGAAAGAAATGAAGAAACAGAGGCAGATAGTTCAGAGAGAGAAATGAAACCACCCAGATATGCGACTGGAATCTGATTTGTGTTAAAATGAGAGACAGGAGATTGTGTCAGTGCTAACAAAGAAGAGACAGGGCAGTAAGAGTGGGAAGAGATGGACCACGTGGCTATCCTGACAACGTGCATCTTTTGGAACTACAGGGATCACTAGTGTGTGTCTGGTGTGATTCTAGCATTCAGACTCCCTGCTGCCAGATATGATAGGTATACTCAGGGTTACTGGTGTCAGACTTTCCGTCCCAACTCTGATTAGCTTAATACTTATTGTCAAAAACTGAGGTGTGCTGTCAGTCAAGACTGCAAGTATTGTGGGAGCCTCATGCGATAATGCTGAGCATGTGTGTGGTTCTGTTGTGGCTGGTGCAGTGGTCTGCAGCCCAGTGTAAATATCAGCGCTGAAGCTGCCAATACCTGCACCATGTGGTACGTGTTCTATGATACAGTTTCTTCCTTCCAGGTGAGTGTTTATTTTTCCTGCTGGGCTGACACCTTCCCAGGCATCTCAAGCCACCTAGTGCTCAGCTGCTGCAAGCAGGTAATACAGCCTCTAGGAGCCTGAGCATCCTCTGGAAGAAGCTGCTTCAGCTGCTGCTCTAGGCATTCCCAGCCAGGAGGATTTTCCCCCCAGGCTGTACCACTCATCACCCCTCTCTGCTCAGCTTCTCTCATAATGCTTGAGTTAAGAACAAAGTGCTGCCCAGTGTGAGCAAACAGACTTGTAGAGAATCAGACTCAGCACCTTGAAGGTAGAGCCAAGCAAACCTCAGTTGCCCCTAGGATTAACCAGAGCCATACGGACACTTACTAGATACTTCCTGAACATTGTTCTTTTTCCTTATTATGGACCAGGATGGAGATGATGAGCCAACCATCTTGTGCTCTGTCATAGCAGCACCTCACTGCCCTGGTAAGGATGAATCGCATCTCAAAGGTCCCAGAGCTCCTTTCCGGATACTCTCGGGAATGCTCACAGCAACCTAGAGACACACATAGCATTGGCCTCTTCTCACATATGAGGCCACCAAGACTGAAGGAAGGCCACTGGTCAAGCCAGGTGCTTCTGGTTGAACTATTTTCACAACTTTGTATGTTGAATTCTGTTATGGCTTCAATATAAAATGTGCCCCCCCCAAAGTCTCATATGCAGGAAAGTCACTGGATCATGGGGCTCCGTGACTGACTTGTGGTTAGAAGGCAGGCCAGGTTGGAGGGAGATCCTGGGTGGAGATTAAAGTGGATGAGCTGGCTCCCACTGCACCCCTCTCTCTACTTCCTGCACACTGTGGGTTGATCACTTTCCCTCTGTGTCATTCTGCATCAGTTTCTGCCATGGAGCTGACCAAGCATGGAATGAAAGCATGAGTCAAATAAACCTCTCAACTCCCTTAAGTTGTAGTTGTCAGGTATTTTGTTCCAATGACAAGAAAGTGGCTAATAAAAAACCTGAGTATCAAAATGTGGGCATATTTGGAGATACAGTCCCTACATTAATTCAAATGAAGTCCCTAGACCTTGATCCAATATATATGGTGTCCTTACCACAAGAGGAAATTTGGAGACATAAGAAGGTGAAGGTAAAGTTTGGAGTGATGGTTATACTAGTCAAGAAAACCAAGGATTGCCAGTCAACAGCCAGAAGTTTGAAACAAGTCAGGAAACAGATTTTCTCTCATAGCTTTCTTAAGGAACCAACCCTGGTGGCAACCTGGCCTTGAAGTTCCGGTCTTCAGAACTGTGAGGCAATATATTTCTATTATTTAAGTCACTTAGTTTATGGTACTTTATTATAACAATTTGAGCAGACCAATAGAGCAGGATTTAAAGCCAGATTGTCTTGAAACAAAGACTTCACCACCTACTGCAGACCAAGAATCAAGAAAATCACAAATAAATCCACATTCACGAATACATACTATATTTCTTTAAGTCCTGAGGAAATATCAAAAACAAAAGTGTTGTGTCTTTCAAGGGAATTGTCAGGCATCCTTTGTGTTTCATTTTGTTAAAAGTTCTGCTTTGGCTAACAGTGTATTTTCTAATCAGTGAAGGAAGAGACTTAAGGGAAGATGAAGTATTAGACACCATGTGTTGAGTTTCTGGGCTATAGTTACAATATATCTTTTTTTTCTTTATTGAGTTTATTGGTATATTTTAGATATACATTATGATCACATTAATGTTACAAATTTATACCTATACCTGATGTATATCAATTCTCTTTTTTTCCATTCCCCTGGTCTCCCTCCAACCCTCCAACCTCTATATACATAAGCTTTATCTACACTTTTTTATTACTACCATCAAATTTTTTCTTCCTTTGCTTTTCCCTAACCTATCCTGTTTCTCTTTTTCTTTGAACATTTTCTTATTTCACAAAACTTATTATACATTAAGGATCTCACTTAATAACAAAACTCTGCTAGTTTACAAATGTGCATTAGAACACATATGATCTCCCAGTTATTACCAAAGAGAAACTGGAGTTCCAAAAGAGTAATAGTCCATGACAAAGGTAAAGTCTTAATGAAAGGTGTCTTTACAGTGTCCCTGTATTTTAGTACAACAGAATGGTTTACATGATGACTAATCAAGATATGGTGAAAATTAAAATGATTGTCCAAGTGACCTGTCTTAAAACACTGGGAAATATTATTTACTGCTATGAAAAATATTCTACCAAGTATTTTTAGAGTTCAAAATATTAGGGTTTTATGAGCCAAGTCTTCCTGATCTTCAAAATTTACTCTGGAAAAACGTAACTTCCTGAGACTCAAATTGCTGTGTTTTCTCTAAATGACCCTGTAGGGGCAAGTAAAGAAAATAAAGAAAAAAATTGATGGTTAAAAAAAAGGAAACAAAGCTTATATAAATAGGGACTAGGGGTTTTGGTGGGAGAAGGGAATGAGAAAAATAAGAATTAAGTAGTGTCATGTACTGGTACAAATTCTCAGTGTCAATTTTGATCATAACATGTGTATAAAATATACCAATAAAATCAATTTATCAAAAAAATAAATAAATGACCCTACACTATTACTACTATCACAGTGTAGCAATGTGAGTCTTTTATGGACTGAACCAGGAACATATGACTACACACTGAGCCTAAAAACTGAGTGACTCCAGGTGCAGGTGGCCAAGGGGGTCAGCAAGCCCTCAGACCACCCATGCTTGAGGGTGACAGTGTGGCATTCTTTTGTTCCTTGTTTATTCTGCTTTCTGTTAGTCCGCAGTCTCTAGATAACCATCTATTTGAGTGCTGTCTTGGTTAATATGCATCCTCAAGACTATGATATTAAGGTGCTCTGGCTCCTCCGAATGGAATGGGTAACTGTGTTGTCTTTTTTTTCACAAATAATGAGGTTTCTTTTCCCCTCTCCCAAGCCTGACCTGTTGCCCTTGTGACTGTTTCTCTGCTATAAAAATCTGCTTACAGCCCAATAAACTTATCATTAGCCAAGCTTTTGGTCAAATTCATTGTGTCTGTCATCATCTCCCCAGGACCCCTCCTCAAAAAAGAGACCCTCACAGACTATTACACTATTCACTATTTCCAATACATAGCCATGTGGAGAACAGAAGATGAGGGCACAAGTGATGCTAATTTAAAAAGTGCCCTCAAGAATGTCTTATTTTCCAATGCCTCAAAGATACCAGAAAGATTATGTGGTTGCATGTTCCTTCAAACTGTAAATCAAGGGCAGAAGATTTAGCTCAGTGTTGTCCTGTGCCTCCAAGTGCATGATCCTGAGCTCAATTTCCAATAATAAAAAAAAAAAATCCCTTTGAATCAGAGCACATTTCTAAATTTGTCTTTTACACACTAATCCTATTTGATGAATCATAGAGAAGTGAAAAACAGCACAGTAAAGGCCTTGTGAGTGACCCAAAGTCATTTTAGCAATGTTTTAGAATCTCGAGTGACTCTATCTTGTGTTCCTGTTTAGCGAATGTATCGTTTGAAGTGTGACGTAGGCCAGGTCTGCAGACCTTCTAGTCAATTTCTCAAAATATCTTGCTTTTTGCAAGTAACATCTATTCTACCCTATATGAAGAGTCTGCTCCAGGGCAGTGCTGGGTGAAGCTGGCAGTTGGAGGGAGGAGACAATGCTGACAGAAGAGAAGGAAACTGATTAGTACAGGCAGGGGCCTATCAGGACAAGCCCATGACTGGGCTTTGTCGGTTTCCTAGGGCTGCCACAACAAGGCCCAACAGACAGAGTAACTTAAGCCGCAAAGACTCCCAGTTCTGTGTCCAGCTCCAGATCGGGTACTGAGTTTGGCTCTTTCCAAGGGTATCCGAAGGAGCTGGTCCCAGGTCTTTCATCACTGTATGTTCATAGGTGCTTCCCTGTGACTTCCCCCCTACTGTCTACCTCTGCGTGTCTCTGTCCAATTGTCCCCTTTCTATAAGGCAACTGGCCATATCGGGTCATGGTCCACCTTTATAACAGCCTCCCTTTAACTCTATGTGTCCATTAGGGCCCAAACTAACCCTAACAAGATCACATTCTAAGGAAATGGCTGTTAAGGTTTTAGGATGTAATTGTGGGAAAACACAATTCAACTCACAAAAACTGCTACTTCACCTTTTAATACTGGTGTTTTTCTTAGAATATTCAAAGTGTTCAATAAAGATCATAAGAGGGAAAGTTTTGGTGTTCTCGCCTCTGGGGAAAGGGAGGAGTAACTACTGGAATTTCTATGGTCCACATCACATTTATTTATTCTCCTTCAACATGTTCGTTCTTTCTCTTTGGGAAAGTGAACTTGAGTGCTTCAGCTAATACTAAGGACAGTGGCCTCTGGGTTTTCCTTAACTTTGACTCAGCCCAATCCCTGCATGATACCTCTGTGTTCAGGTGAGAGCTTTGCTCAAGGCTATCTGTGCTGCTTTTGCTCCTCAAACACTAGGACAGTCAGACTCCGACTTCAGGCAAGTTAGGGCTGCATATGTGTAACTGCCAAACATTTGTGGAGGCGTATGCCTTTAGACTATAGCTAAGACCTACTGATCATGGCTCTGACCCAGGTCAACATTGCTGTTTGGATGATGTAGGCCAACAAAGCAGATTTCTGAATGAGAAGCCCCACAGGTCAACCTGCTCTGAGACTAGCTGAGATAAGCTAAGCACGCTTCCCTGCTGGAGCTCACGAAACCTTCTAATATGTCCTGGGGTCAATCAATGTCAGTGAAATGTGTTCAGGATTGAAACTTTTGCTAAGATTCTTTAGGAAATTAAGTCATTGACATATACCAAGTGTTTAAAATAGAACAAAAAACAGCAACACAAACAATCAGTTCTTCTTTGATTGTGCAATTTGTAAGGATCTTCACTAAAGATCCATCATACCATTAGGGCAGCTAAAAAGAAAAATGAAAAATAATAGCTGTCACCTTCTGTCCCTCCACAGGCTATGGCCTCACATTAATAGTCTTTGGCAAGAGAAGATTAGTCTAATAGGCCATTCAGTCGTGAATTCATTTTCAAAGTAGGAAAAGAAGATTAATTTGTTAATAGATGAGTGTGTTCACTGGAAAATGGATTTTATAACTTGGTTAAATTCTATACTTGTCCAATGAGGTTTTATTTTGTGCATATTCACTTAGCACAAGTATTCATTTAGTGAATTGCACATTATGAATATTTATTTAGCATAGTTTCACTTTTCTATTTTTCAGCATAGCTTGGGCACTGGAATGAATTTTGGCTTTCTGTAGAAAGCATAAGAGCAGACCTAGTGATTCCTGGCGTGAGCTTCTAAGACTCTTTTAATTATTTATTTGTCTATCTATCTATCTATCTATCATCTATCTATCTATTTTGGTATCTGTACTTGGTATTGAACTCGGTGCTTTTGCTGTGAGCTACATCTCAAGCCATTTTTACTTTCTTAAATTTTGAGCTAGGGTCTTGGTAAGTACTTAAGTTGTCCCAGCTGAGCTAGAACTTGCAGTCTTCCTGCCTCAGCCTTCTATAACTGTAATTTCAGAAAAAATGAAAAGCAATGTCAGTGAATGAACTGTAAATGACCTGTTGTAGAACAGAGTTGACATCAAGCTGGTGGACATGATGCTGGCCTTTGTGAGTGAGCAGGACCAATGTGCGGTTTCAGAACCTTTATGTTCTTAGTTTTGCACATATGTTGATAAATGCCCAGAGATTTTCTTTCTTAAACATTTAGTATGAATTAGTCTACATTACCCTTGAAGTTCCCTGACCTCCCTTTTACAAATGAGAGAAAGTTTCAGATGGACCTAATTTCTGAAGCTCCTAACAAGTTGCCAAGCTCATCAGGACCCCACTAACCTCACCAGAAGGTCCAATATAAGGCTCAGTGTGAGAGTAGGAGCTGCCTAAGGCAGTGCACTGGCCTCCTGCTCAGGGAGCAGTCATGCTCTACAGTTATTGAGGGCCTACTGTGTGCCAGCACGTCACATGTTACACCTCCGTGAGTCCTCAGAGTGTGCCATCAGAAGGCACTGTTGTTCTTATTTCACACTTGGGGAAACTGAGGAGCCTATGGTGTCTTGTTCTGTTCAGGCTGCTATAACAGACTGAGCAGTTTAAATAGCAAACAGTTCCTTCTCATGGTTCTGGTGGCCAAGTTCAAGGCACTGACAGATCGGGTACCTGAAGAGAACTCGCTCCTTGTTGCCTAGGAGTGTCTTTGCACTGTGCCCTCACATGGCAGACAAGGTGAAGGAGGGCCCAGTACTAATTCCATTCAAGAGGGCACCCACCTCATGATCTAATCAGCCCGCAAAGCTCTGCTCTACAATCCCAGAACACTGCAGTTTAGGTTTGGATATGAACTTTGCTAGGACACAGTCTGTTGCAGAATTAGGGAACTTGTGCAAATTCACAGGGTGAGCAAAAGAGAAACCAGAATTCAGGACAGCTGTGCCTCTGGGCAGAGAAGACTCACAGATGCCCTGCCCTGAGCAAGGGTCCACTGCTGCTCATTCCGGACTGGGAAGGTCAGAAAGGCGAGGGGAGAGCTGATGCCTCTGGACCCTTCTCAGGAGCCTCAACTTGCTATTTCACTTAGCTTTGAGCTTGTTTTTCAGAGGGAAACACCTGTGGAGAGGAAGTGTAATGCCTATGACAGTAAGAAAATGATAGCTATGAGCTCATGGCTTAAGAAGCCACCACCTGCAACAGCAGCACAGCAATCTTCCTCCACCCCAGCCAGGGAGCCCTGCAGTGTGGGGCAGTCACCGAGTGCAGGGCCACACCATCCTGAGAAGCTCAGTATTATCCTTGTGCATTGCAACTCTGTACTTGTCAATATCAGAGCCCGTCATTTCCAGAGACACATGAAGAAATGAACTGGAGAACAAAAACACAGTCAGGATTTTTAGAAATAACTAAATATTCAGTGGAAATGACTTTTAAGAAAAAAGTTCAATAAAACTCATTGTTCCTAAAAGAATGGGATAATTTTTGCAGAACTTGCCATAATAGGAAATAGTACCTGCTGTACGTTTTTCACAATGCAACTAATAACCAAGGGACAATTCAATGGGACTTTCCAGGTGTTTAATACATTTCAAAGGAGCCATTTAAAAACCAGGTAGGCCAGAAAATAAGTACAGCCCAAGGAGCATTATGTATGGCATAAAATTTTATTTCTCCACAAAAACTGGATTTGATAGAGACAATTAAAAACTCTTTAGTTAAAACCAAAGACAACAAAATAAAAATATACCTATAACAGTGTTTACTAATGATGCTAATGATGAATGGATTGCCAAGTTCCAGCAAGTGATCATATACTTTCTCGGAAACAAATGAAAAACAATTTTATTAGAAGTTTTTGAACACCCTGAAGAGCCTTGAGAACCTATAATTTGGAGCATAGAATAGATGTTGTGGGCATCAGCTTAATTAAAATGCCAGGCTCACATGTGCACAATACCAGTGACCATTTGTTCAAGTAATTATACATATCAGCAAGGTGGAACTTTATGATTTTATTTAACCTTACAAAAAATCCCAGGGAAGGCTCTTTTGAAGACTTAATTTCGAGTTGCAGAAATGAAACACAGAGAAGTTAAGAAAACAAAAGATAACACACTTTATCAGCAGCAGTGTCACAGTTTTTAGGCACTTTACTCTTGAGACCATTATAAAATTAGGATGGTACCCTGGGTCTAGTATCAATGTTAAGGATACACAGATATTCTAGGAGGCTGAGGGAGGAGGGTCATGAATTTCAGCCCAGTCTGAACAGTTTAGCAACTAGCAAGAACGTTCTAAAAAATTTAATTTCTTGCAAAGACCGTGGATTCAATCACTGATATACATAACATATTTATTTTTTAAACTCTCTATGATGACTTCCAGGAAATAAAAGACAATTAGAAGTCACTGAAAGCAGAACACGCTTTGATGGAGATTAACTTGAGGTGACAAAGAGTGTCCTGAACTTCTTTTATTTTTTTGCTTGGAAGAGCAGCTTGGACACACACTGTGACAATCACTTGTTAGTCAGGACTGGATCATCGAGTTCATGAGAATTTCTGGGGATGAGATAACCAAACTGCAAGACCCAAATGTCTTTGCTTAGTCCACAAGAACAAACATATGGGGAAATGTCAAAGGCAGGCAAAGTTATTGCATAAAATTTCCAAAATCTGTCCATTTGAAATCTCACAGTAGGCAGGGAAAGAGTAGAAAAGGCCAGCACTGCAAATGAGCATATTTTGTTCGCTTTAGGGTAGAAGATTTATGAACAACTTATTCAAATAAATCAAAAGATACAACAATATGGGGGTGGTGGTTGGTTATTATTTACATGTCTTTCTGTACCAGTGATGTCCTTGGCTTGCAAATGTTACCTCAGTCGTCCCTCCAAGGGACCCATGGCATGGGAATGGATATTGGTGTATCGCTCACACAGTTCAGCCAAGGCTCACGGCAGTCAGTGTGTCTGCGGCTTCACAGCTAGTCTGCTTTTCACTGGGTCCTCTTCACACTCACATTCCTCCAACTTGTTCCCTCTGGGCCTTGGGCCAGCTCAAGGAGTAGAGGAGAGGACTAGAGATGTTCAGGTCAACAGAGAGCCAGTGACGAGATGAGGTTCAATGTAAGATATTTTGAGGTCTGTGTTAGTCATCTCAGGTTCCCATAATAAAATAATATAGACTGGGTGGTTTAAATAACATTAATTTATTTTCTCATCATTCTAGGGTCCAAGAAATCCAATACAGAGGTCCTATCCAATTGCCATTCCTTATGGTTTACACTATATTCTCTCTGTCCTCACACAGTGAAGAAAGAGACCTCTCTCTACCTCTCTCTTTCTCCCTGTTTCTCTCCCTTCCCTCTCTTTCCCCCTTTTCTTATAAGATGAATATATTATAGGCTTAGAATATAACCTTATGATCCAATTTAGATATCCTTAGAACCTTGTCTATGTCCGTTTTCTACTAGTATAACAACACACTTCCGGCCAAATAATTTAAAAAGAATAGAAGTTAGATTCATGGGTCTGGAGACTATAATGTAGTGAGAATAAGAAATGATGCTAGCTCTGGAGACTTTCTTTTATAATGCCACTGATACCAACACAGTGGCCTCATCCTCATGACTTCATTGCACCTTAATTACCCCCTCAAACATAATTAACATATAAATGTGGGAATTAATCCCAATATATAAAGTCTGGGAAACATATTCCAGCTCTTAACATTCCTAACAATTCTATTTCTATGTATATTCACCCTGGAAGGTAATGCCTTCAACATGGGACTTTGGAGAGCTGTGAAGGAAGAGGGGTTGGGAAGCACAAGACTTTGCAGCAAAGTTTTGAGGAACATTTGATGGTGTCTTGAGTCAAAGTCATCCCTGAGAGAAGCCCGGAGCCTCCTGGGGAGAGTCCCCTACTGTATTCATCATTGAGCCTAAGGAAGCTCTCAGGGAGTGTGATTTCAGTGCACGTGTTGATGGGTTCAGAGGGTCAGTAGCTAGGATTGAAGCATTCATGGTTCCTACAGCAGAGATCCAAACAGCACATTTCCCTGATGTCTCGCTGCATGGGAAAGAAGATGGCAGCAGAAGCACAGAGTAAAAACATTGAGTTAAATCAAAGTGTGTGGTTCAGTGCCTCACACTCATGAGCTCTTAGTACATGTACCTTTTATTACATGCCTTCTCATACAGCCTGATCTTTGCTTGACATTCTCATGACCAGGTATGCTAGCCTTCTTGACTGAGCAATGATGACAGATGTGTTGCTTGCTAGATGGGCTCTTCAGTATGAGGACT
This sequence comes from Petromus typicus, assembly GCA_004026965.1. NCBI lineage: Eukaryota > Metazoa > Chordata > Mammalia > Rodentia > Petromuridae > Petromus > Petromus typicus. Next base: position 69,565 of record PVIR01002605.1, read on the forward strand.
GTCTTTAACCAATGTCTATAGCTCTATTATTCACCACCCATGCTTTTCTCCATAGATGGACTTCATTCTTGCTTCCAGTTGGATTCAATTAACCAGTATCCAAAAGTTCATTGGCTCCTGGGAAGATAAATACTGGGCTGTTTCAACCCCAAGTGGAACTCTCATTAAGGCATACACATCTAAGCCAGTGGTCCCAACCAGCAGCTCTTTTACCCTCTTTCTTATGTTAGTCCAGTTTTCACTTCATCTGTGATCTGCATGGAGTGTGCCTACCCATATCCTCGCAGTTAATCCTGTGGTCAAGCTCATCCCAAATTATTACATTTTCCATCCTGTTCTTATCAGTGTCCTCATTGCCATACACTGTTTCAAATGCATAGAAAAGCCTGCCTCACAGAAGAGGTGGAGCTCCTTTGAATCATGCAAAAAGGCACCCAGCTGCTTTCCAAGCCATAGCTCGTCAGTTCACAAGCAGAACTTCACAGAAATCTAAAACTCTGGATTCCACCGCTCTCAAGTCTGTCACTTTTATAGCAAAGTCTTGGAGAAGTATTTTATGAATGAAATGAATTCCAGTGTTGATTTTAAGTATTTGCTCTAAATATAGTATTGAGTTTAATAACCTTTTGTATAACTTCCATTCTAAATTATTTCCCAATTGTTTAAATAATCTACTTAAATGTCAGTCCTCATCATCTGTTAGGAAAACATACAGCTTGTGCTTTTTTTTTTCAATATGTTTATATGGTTGGTTGAATATTGAAAAACAGCAGTAGTCTTTTATTTGTTCTTAGGTGACAGCATTTATTTCCTCTGAAGATGGACTGTACATCTTTAGTATTATGGTACATCCCATTTGATTGACCAACAATAAAACAATAAAAATCTAGCATGGGGAGAGTAAAAAAGAAAACATTAAAAAGAAAAGAGAAGGGGGAGAGATAGAAGACACCACACCTTCATCACATAAATGCACCTTTTCAGTGTTTTCTAAATGATTGTTGCCTTTTATGATGAAGAGAAAAATACAGTAACTGTTATAGTTCTATGCTTATTTTTAGTCTCTATTTTCAAATAACATTTAAAATATTTTTCCATATTTTCATGCAGCTTTCTAAAAAGTATGACATAAAGACTTCACAATACACCATTATGTTTTCCTGCCACAAATTACTTAACCTTGTTTCATCATTGAATATGAAGGCTGTTTCTATTTGATTTGCTGATAAGCATTGACTACCATAAATGTTATAATAGATTTCTTTGTTAGTAAGACTTCTTGTTTTTCTTTGTTTTTATTTTCCTCCCTGAGGTTTTATTCTCAGAATTATTCCTGAGAATTAAAACATACAAATAATTATCAATTTTTAATACTGTGAAATGTGTAAGAATTTCTCTACAACTGTGTCTTGACCAGCACGGTGTCCTCAACACAGATCTTGTTAATGTTACCCTTCCAACTCTTCTTGTGTTGTTGTGGTATGGTGAATCCCAGTCACACAAATTACTGATGCAGTAAGTTCTGACCCAGAGCCTCAGAATACTGATCATTGTAGATTTTCCTTGGACTCAGAAATTATAATAAAATATTAATTTTGCACTTCACATTGTACAAGAGTATAAATATTTTCTTAATAGATATTTCATTTGCTTTCAATATCAGCTTTATAGTATCATCATTACAATGTTTTTCCACTACAATGTCTCTTGTGAAATCTTTATTCATGACTTTCAGCTATCCCATTGCTTTCTCCTTAAAAGTTTCTCCAACTAGAATTATTTCACAAAAGTTTACCTTCAGTTTTAAGAATCATGACCCATGTGGCTCAATTTCTTTTGGAATAATTTTTAACATTTGAACTTGAGGTTATTGTAGAAAAATGTCTCAACATATCTTTGTTAGTATTCAGCATTTCATATTTATAAATTATGTATGTATACATTTAATCATTTGTTAGGTAAAGGTCATTTACTTCTATTACACGTCTTTAAAACAGCATTGGAGTGTCTGAGCAATTCCCTGTACTTTTCACCACTAGGGAGCACAAATATTCCCTCAGTTCCAGGACAATGGGCCTGATGGAATGTCTCCTAAGTCTCCTTGCTCAATCACAGAGATGACTACATACCCCTGGGTTTCCCACTTTCTACATTAAAAGAACCGGCCACATAGGAGGCACACAGAGAAAGCCCAGCCAGCAGCTGGCTGGTGGTTATCATGATGTGTCCACTAAGGTTCCCATCCCACCCTCCCTGGCATTATTTATGATTTAGGCTCATGCAGAATGAGTTACATAGGAGACTGTGGGGTGTCTGGGGCTATGAAGTGTAGCCAACTGCATCAAATGTTATGCAGATGGCTTGGACACTTGAAAAATGTTCAAGCAAATCTAACATATCTATGCAGATCCCCAGAAGTGCTGATAGAGATACGCATGCATCTGCCGACAGTGTGGGATGCAAAGGGAGAAAGGGATTTTCCTTTTAGAAACTTCTGTTAGCCTCTGGGTTGCTTCCCCACCTCCTTTTCTCAATGCTACATCCAGGACTACTGAGGAGAAACAATCTGTGTGAGTCAAGGGCCTTTACACTACTCAGCACATGCCTGCTGTTTAGGAAGCATATTATTAGCTCACACATGGCCACAGGCTACCTGTGCCACCCCAGGCTTTCTGGTTTCCAGTTGCTCCATCTGTTGAATTAAAATGTGAATGAATGAGACCGTATGTATGTCAATTATCTTTTCATTATCATAACAAAACAGCTGAGGCAGGCTAACTTTATAAAGTAAGGAGGTTTATTCAGCTCACAGCTTGGAAGCACAAGGGCATTATAGTGGCATCCACTCAATTCTGGTGATGGCCTTCTTGTTGGAAGAATCTTAAGGCAGCACATGGCACATGCAGAAGAAGAGGAGTGGACATGTGGTTGTGTGCTGATGTATCATCCTCTTCTTTTAAAGCCATCAAGAACCAGCCATGGGAGATCCTCCTTAAGGGCCTTATCTGACACTCTCATGTCCAAAGCTTTCTCCTCTGAGCACCACAGTCACATTAGTTTCCACCTTCTTGATGCTATGAACATATGACCATAGGGGTTAAAATCTTGTGTGAGTCCAGGGAAAGAACCATATTCAAACCACAGCAACCACAGCACCAAGGATAAGGTACAGAGCATAGAGTGATGGGACCCATAGCTTTTGCACATCTGGAGATGGGTCAGAGAGCAAGAGATGGGAAGCAGAAGAGGGTACTGAGCCACAGTCTTCATGCCAGTGCACAGCTGCCCTACGGCAAGGTCAGCCACAGAGGAAGGAGCAGGGGACAGAGCACATTGTACATGCTGTCACACTCTGGCCTGTACAAAACCAGGAGAGTGTGTAGAGCATGGCAGTGCTGAAGAGGCAACTCTGAGAACAGGCCTGTAGATGGCAAAATCACATGCCTCACATGGCCCTTCCCAGGGCTGGTCCTCCAGCACCTTTCCCTTCCAGAGATTCGTGGTGCTCTCTCTCTCAGTGTAGAACCTTCCTGCTGTGCCTCAGGGCTCTGTAAGCTCCTTGCCCCTCAGACCTCAGCTTGCCTCTCTCCACACATGTGCCAATGCAAAAGAGGAAATCATGACACAGCCTGAACCAGCCTAGCAGGAAAGGGTAAGAAGTCAGAGTGGTACCAAAGAGGGATATTTAATAAGGGCAGTGTTTGACATCATCCGTGTATGGTATCAATTAAAAGCAGATCTCCTGTAAATCCCTCTCACGACTCTTTCTAAACTGCATGATGTTTCCCTCATGACCTGAACCCAGAGCACTGTGTCCTCCCTGCTATGATCTCGGGACACCTGTGATTCCGGAGATAACCACATTTCTGTGCAGAGGAAAAGAAACAATAAGTTAAGAGAGCTGGAGGAGCCTCAAGAGCCATTAGCTTGGTGCTGCTGTTTCTACTTGTCCCCCAAAGCCTCATGGGCTCATAAGTGATGGTTGGGGAAGCGGCTGGATCCAGGGTGTGTGAATACAGATTATGGATGCATGATAGATACTTGAATTGTCCTTCACCTAGATCAGCACAGTTCTGGACGTGGTTGAATGGGTTAACTGAAGAAGGAAGTTGCACCCTGGATAGGCTCTAGTCAATAGACTTGTAGCCTGCATGGATTACAAAGGATAAGAAGAAGGCAGGCTCACTGTTCGCTGTCCCCTGCTTGCTCTGCAGTGGACTTTCTCCTTTGCCATCTAGCCTGCCTTAGAGCTCAGCTGATTCTGGATGGAAATGTCTATAAACTGTGAGCCAAAATAAATCTTTTTTGCTTTAACTTGTAGCTATCAGGTATTTTGTGCCAGTAACAACAACGTAATGGAGACATAGCTGCTTGGCAACTCTTTCAATATTTGCTCAACAACCTTTTATTGAACAGTGATTATGAGCCAGTGCTCCATGAAGTACACTAAAGACAAAATAGCAGAACAAAACTAAATGCTGGGCTTTTATTTATAGAGCATGACACTGAATATCAAGAGCTCCCCTAGTGCTTGGAGGGAGTTGTGGGGGTATTGAATCATTTTAGCCTTGAGCACCAAGGAAGTCATATCCAAGAGGTGCTGTCAGCTCAAAGTCACATAGGCCCCTGTGGGGAGAAAAGGCATAGAGACAGCCAAGGTAAGTCCTATTTGGGAGTTCAGGTTGTCAAGTCTGATACTTTTGTGGTTTAAAATGTAACCAAGCAGACTGAGTGGCTGGGGAAAGAGCTGCTGGTGTGCATGGAAATGTTATTTTGGGAACAGAGGCAAAAATGGCCTTCCATCCAGGGCAGCCATGACCCTGCTGATGGGGATGGTACCCTTGGCCTCCTGTTTTTGGAACAGTTTCCTGCTGGCTGTGAAAATCACAGCTTGCAATTGTCAGCAGAAGGAAGGGCGGATCCCTCCACTGTGAACCTGCTTCAGTGTCAGTGTTCCTATCCCTATATTTCCTGTCATTTTTCTGAACTTCAAAAGCCCATTCATGTTTATTAATGATATCTATAGTACATTGCGGTGTGACATTTAAAAACTTAAAGTTTTTTCAATTAGGAGATTGCCAAGGAAACAAAATCTCTGAACATGAGAAAGGCTTTTAATCCTACCAGCTCCTACAGCTGCAAATGTGAGCTCACGGGTTTTCAGACTCCAAAGTACTTTTCATAGGAAGAGGGACCAGTGGAAAAGCATTTCAAATGTTGGTTGTTGTTTGTTCAGCTGTGACTATGTCAAGGACTTTGGTAGCAAAGCCTCCTGTCTCTAGTGCTGATAAAACACATGACAGGGTGTGGTTGTGCTTGTATTAAAATCCTGCTCGTGCAGGCACAGAGCAAGGGGAAAGCAGAGTTGTTGTCTGACAGGGTGAATGTCATTAAAATAGTTTGGCTTCAGTTCCAGCCTTAGTGTCCTCCCCTGCAAGGAACCATTGCTAAGGTTCATGGAGAAGAATACATCAAAGACATTAGGTCTCCTTTCCTACTTTTTCCACCCCTGAAAGAAGCATGCCATGAACTCTACTTTAGTTGGTTTGTTATCTTTGCTGTGGGGACTGTGTCTGGTTAAGCTTGTTACATTACTATAGCAACACCACCAAATTGTCCAGGATTCATACCCAAAAGTGTTTTTGGCTCACCTAAAATCCATTGAGGATTCAAGCGATTCTGACAGTGTGACCACCCACAGGCTCCCACTGTCTACATGGCCAGGGAGAAGCAGGCCTGTAGTGTGGACACTGGCCCTGCCCTGCACTCAGAGTTCTTCTCTCCCTGCTGTACTGGGGATGGGTTGAACCCAGGGCCATTGTACTGAGCTGCATCCCCAGGTCTCTCTCTTCTTATTTTAAAATAAGTTTTCCATAAGTCACTGAATTGCAATATACCTGTCTCAGCTTCTTGAGACATGAGGTTACTGGGATGTAACAGGTTTTTTGTTTTGTTTTGGTTTTTTTTTTTTTTTTTTTTGAGACAGGGTCTCACTTTGTGGTTCAGGCTGGCCCTGAGCTCAGCTTCCAACTCACATCACAGCAATCCTCTTGCCCCTGCCTCCCGAGTGCTGGGATTACAGGCATGAGCCACCACGCCTGGCACTGTGGTAGGTGGTACTAATTGCTGCTGGGGTAAGTCTCCATGCCCAGTATTGTTATGTGGTTATCGGGGATCAAACCCAGTTTCTTGCACTTGCAAGACAGGTGCCAGAACCACTGAGCTAACTCCCCAGCCCTGTAACAGGTTTTTTTTAACTGGACTCTAATGAAGCTATAATCTACTCCTAAGACCACAATGTACCTCATGAAAGAAACTCCCTCACTTTTGTCTCTTCTCTTGAGGAGAGAGATAATAGACATCAAAGTCCATCGCCATCTTGCTGTGCCATCTCCCTGTGTGAGGTACAGTGTGGGGACCATGCTAAATCTCAGTCTTCTCATCAGCCTGTCTCAGGGACCCCACTGTAGACCAGCACAATACTGATTTTCTGATAGCGCTGCTCTGACCATGAAAATGACCAGCCACGATAGTCTGTGAACTATAACCCAGATGTCCAGGCCATGTCCACTCTGATACCCTTTACCTGAAATGTCTGAAATGTCAAGATGAAGGAAGTTAATTCCCCAGAAATGAGGTTTGTGAATTGATGAACTTAGGACCAAGGAGAAGACATCCATAAAGGAGTCCTCACACTCCTTCATGTAAGAACTGTGACAAAGTATTTACAGCATTTAAGAAGTTATTTCCTAGCTTCCACCTAGACCAACTTCAAATACTTTCAAAATTAAGGTATTAATTTCAGTCAGAGGATCATTTTACTTACTCAAAATTTTGAACTTTTAGAGAGAAGGAGGGAGAGAGGGAAGGAGACAGACAGACAGACAGACAGACATAAAGACAGATAAAAAATGAAAAAAGAAGTAAAAACTGGAAACAAAACTTTTGTATATATGTGATGGAAAGGGGGGTTCAAGGGACAGTGGAGCAATGAAAAACAATAAGAATCAAGATATATCATGTACAAGTACAAATTCCCTATGGTGAATGTAATCATTATGTATACTTAAAATATACTAATTAATTAATTAACTAATTAATTTAAAAAGACTCATTGATATTAGTCCCCCCTAAAAATATCGCCTGTACTTCCAAATTCTTATTTCATCATTTTTCCCACTTTCTGAAGCAGTTCTGGAAGTCCTCATTCCTGAGCATCTTTCTAAGATGTGATCAAAATCAGTGAATCCTGCTGTCCAGTATCATCCAATAGAAAGGCGTTTGCAAAAACACTGAAGTATGTCCTCATCCACTGAAAGTCCTTATTCACCAAATAATCTTATTCACTATGTGATTTCTGGCTCCCCCTCAATGTCAAAATGTCTGTCATATTTTAAATAAATTGAACACACCTAGGCAGCATCCGCAGCACAACTAAAGACACTCACAAGAGTGAGCTCCTACTTTCACCACACTGTCTTCCCTCTCCCAGCTAGGCAGAAGCTTCTAGCAGTGTTTTCACTGCTCATCTGGCAGAAGAGGAGACACAGCACCATTTGCACAGCATGCAGACTCTACCTGGAAGTTGGTAGCTAAGCACAGTCGCCCTCTCTGGAATCTTCCAGCAGGACAGTAGGAAAGGGATATTTTCCCAGTGGGAATAACCTTGGTCCCTGAACCTAATTTTACACTTTGGCTTGAAGAAGAAATGTCCAAACAATAATTTTGTACTCATCCATGGGCTTTAGATCCATAAGACTGACCTCAGGGCTTGAAAGCAAAAGTCTCCATTCACATTTCTGTCTCCTCCACTGGTCCATGGGAGCCTCCAGCAATAGCACTCCATTCATCTGAGCCACTTGTTATTAACTAGAAGTGGGACTAGAGGCCCAACCTGCAAAAGGGAGAGAAAGACCTGGGTGGCTTGGGGAGGAAAGCACTTGAGCCAAAACAAACCAGACTGTGTGTTTCACTTGTCCATCCCCTGCATGGCTGGAGGCAGAAAGATGAACTGAGCTAGGAGAATGCACTGCTGAAACCATGCCATAGAGGTGGTGAGGAACGTTCTGTCCTCAACACCTCTGTCACTGTGATGGTTCCATTTTTCTCTAGAGGGCCCTGGTGCAGACAAGAGGTTTTACTGAAAGAATCCCTGGGTCTTCACTTCTTGGTTCTCTGAAGACTTTCAGTTTGTATCTTGAGGCTCTTCAGATTCTTTCTTTGAGTCCAGGGAGAGGTGGGATAAACCCTTCAAAAATGTCAGTACTCCAATTCTTAAAGCCTATGGCTTCTATGGCAGAGAAGCTTTGTAGATGGGATTAAGGTGAGAAGAAGGTGAGAAGAAGATCATATCAGTTCCTCATGCTGTCAGGAGGAATAGACTGTGGCCAACTCTGTGATTTCAGCTAAGAGAGACTGATTTTGGGCATCAGGATTTCAAAAATGTGAGGTAAATTTGCATTGTGTAGAGAACTGAGTTCCTGGTAATGATTTTTAGTGACAATGGAAAATCCATATATGTTCTTTTATGGACTGTTCTCAACTTATAAAAGCCCACTTGCAGCTGACAAATCTATTCCTTGACAAGCAAGTGTGCTGCTTCCTCACTGTTACATAGAGGACCCGAAGATGACCTCTGTGTTCTGTCCTCTGGATTGTTTACTTCTTCATGGGAGGTTGACACCTCAGCTCAGAAGCCCTCATACTGCAAATCTAATTTTCACATAGATAGTTATTTTAAACAGAGTTAAAAGAGGCTGTTTAGAACTAGCCTATTTTGCATATTTCAGGAAATCTCACCAAATAACTGTTAGGCTTAGAAAGGGTCTTGTAAGAAAGAGTACAAAAGAGGCACCTGCAAGTCCTGGGAGCTCTCTGTCTTGTTTTTGAGTGACATCTAGACCAGGCTATGGCTGGTATTGCAATCCCTGAAAGCATCCTGAGGCCTTAAGGAAATGAAAAACAAGCCAGAATAGGAACACCCATTATGAGGCTTTAATGGAGGTGAAAGCTGTCTGGTTATCTCGACCAATGCCAAGACAGAGCATTGTAGTGGATTAGGATTGGCTTGCCTTGGCAGTAGGTTAGCAATAGACTGTCCTTTGATTCATGAGTATGCGCACATGCACACAGAAAAAGAGGCAATTTTGGATCTGGCACAGTGTAAGGGCACATGATCAAACAGGCCATTTTACATTTGACATAGTTTAGGGGCCTTTTTGTAGGGTGGCAACTCTACATTCCTGCTTTTTGTTGTAATAGAACAGTGGCAAAATTCTCTTCTTCTGAAGCTACTTCCTGATGGAAAATGGTGTTGAAAGGAGTTGACTTGAAAGGCTGTTCTGGGGTCCCAGTAATCCTAGGCAGAGGGGTCATCCATTTTGAGGGGCTGCTACCCAGCCATGGTGAACTCACTGACCATCTGGTTGGTGAAGGCTTTTACATGCTCCTTTAAAAGAAATTTTGAAATCAGGGAAACAAGACACATTCAAATAGCAGGATTATGCAGAGAATAGTGAAAGGCCCTAGGAAAGGGAGGAACCAAACATGTTATTAGTTAAATATGCCAACAGAGGTTGTAGGTTGTCCAGCTCCCGTTGCACTTTTCTTTGTATTGTCTCAGTTCTTTAGAGAATGTTATAGCATGGACCTTAGGGCACATGATAGGATGAGATCTGCTCTATTCAAAAGGAAGACAAAGGCAAGGAGGTCTCTTTCTGTGTAAGGCAAGGCCTGCAGAGTGCATGAGGGGTAGGAGTATGTAGAAGAGGAGAAAGAGAAGAAGGCAGTGCATGGAGGGAGGTTGGTAAGCTATTTCTGGTTTTAAGGCAAGACAGCAAAGCAGGAGAAAAGGGAAAAGGAGAACCTCATCCGGTGTGATGACTGAGAGGATGCCCTGAAAGATGAAGACTTCAGCCCTAAGAAGGATTGCCTCAATTGTGATGCCTCTAGGGAAAAATCAAGGGACATTCCTTGGGATTTTTGCTCTACATAACATTCCTTTTGCACACTTTTTGCTGAAACATACCACTCTAGTGTCTTGTAGTCTCCCTGCTCAAGAGGTTGAGTGGCTCACCAAAGATATAAAATCTCATGGAGAAGGTTTCTTCTGTCCTGGATCCTTTTGTAGTGATTATTGACCTTAGAGGAGCAGGGCCTTTTTATAGGGTAGTGACTCTAACAATAAGTCAGTTTTTTTAGAGGTGGCTGGATTTGGAGTGTGACTGATTCATGATACAGTGGTTAGGGTGTGAGTGCTACCTTCATAAGTAGCCTAGATAAGATACAAGAGATAGAAAAGGCTGTGGTTGCCCCTTGTTGCTTTACTACCTTCTACCTGCCATAAACTTTTTCTCCCCTGAAATGTCACTCTTCATGCCACACTACCTGTGAGCCAGCCAGTTTTGGTCTGAAACCTCTATAAACCTCCCCTCCTTTAATTTTGAGTGTCAGGCATTTTGTCTCAACAAGAAGAGTAACTAATATAACACCCTCTCTTCCCCATCCTCCCAGGGAGTTTCTCTGCCTTTAATCTTCCTGATGGTGTTTCTCAGACTCTAAGTCCTAAATCTCTGGGTGTGGCATGCAGGAAAACCTCTTATGCAGCTTTGCCCATCTCCACCTTAAAAGGCTTCTCAGGATTGTATTTTCTTTCCCCGATCAGCCCTGATTCCCTTGAACCTTGTAGACTTAGAAGCTCCCACTGGAAGAGAAAAATCCAGTGAGCAGAGACTGATTTTAAACAACGGCACTCCTAACAAAAGAACGTAACCAATCTCTGCAGTAGTGCTTTAATTCACTCTCTGATGCTACCACCTTTTGGGTATTTTATAAAGAGGAGAGATTCATTTGGTTCACTATTTTAGAGGCTGCACTGACTTCTGGTTGCAGTTTTTCTGCTGCCTCATGAGCTGGAGGGAGGGACCACTTGGAAATAGCCAGCCGCTAGTTTGGATCTCCTTCTCTTGTAAAGCCTCTAATGCTCCATGATGGCCACTCCTTGGTTTCATCTAATCCTAATCACTTCTCAATGTCCCCACTGTCAAAAACCATCAGCACGAGTTTGAAGGTTGTGTTTCCAATGCAACACGAACTTTGGAGAAACATGTTCAAACTGTAGTGGGTATCAATTTCTCTCCTGGAAGACTGCGTACACTTGTAAAATTAACCCTGTGTGTGAAGTTAAATATGGAACCTTACTTCCAACAATAGAAATTATTTTACTTGGTTTCTAGAAGGAAGCTGCCTAGGAGACATACAAATACTGCTCATTTAATAAGACAATAGATATAAACTAAACAAAAACTGAAAATTAATTCCTCCCTCTCATTAATTTATACTTTTCTTTAGATTGAATAGCAGTCATCTACTTTTACCTGCTAAGTATCTCATCATTTTGGTAATTATTTTAAACAGTTTGGTTAGCTATGTGCAACTCAAGAGCAAGAAATTTTATTAAAAAGAACTGACAGGGCCATGGGTTAATTTCCAAGCTGGAAAGAGTTGATTCATGATGTATTTACCCTGAGGTTATGATGTTGAACATTTTACAGGTAAATTGGGAACAACATGATTTAGAGAGGCAATAATGTTCTTCTCAAATGGATGAAATTGAAAACTCTGTGTAGAGTTGTTTAAATTACAAGTGTAAATGACTTATTTGGTTTGAATCTAAGTGATAAGTAAAGCACACAAAAAGTGGATGTAATTACATTTATTTCACATTAGGTGTGTGTTTATTTCCCATCCCTATAAACTGATAAATAATGCAGCAATTGGAAACTGAAATTGTCATGCAAAAATGAGCATAGATTCGGTGCTTTTATAAAAGTTGCTTATACATATTTATCAAAAAATTCAAGAATCTGCTTGACTTATGTGCAACTACTTCTTTGTAACTAGACACAAAGTTCACTAAGACTAACAACTCAAGACAGACATTTGCCCCTTTTGAGGAAGAGTAACTATAGATATAGACATAGATGTAGATACAAATACAGACACAGATACAGATATAGTTATAGATACATATAGACATATAGATATAGATCTCTATGAGTGTGTATGTATATATCACTATATATTACATATAATTATATAACTGTATGTTACATATATATGTATACATATTATAATTAATATAATAGTCTATTGTTGATAATGCATAATTATATGTATACACATATTGGGATGCACATAAAATTGCAGCAAAATGTATTACATAAAATTAGCCATTTTAATCTTTCTATGTATACAATTCAGTATTCATTACAGTCAAAATATCATACATTTATCATTACTACTTCCAAATCTATTCCATTATTCAGACAGAAACTTCATGCCTATTCAGTAGTTAACTGTTTATCCCATCCCTGACACCTGTAATCTGCTTTTTATCTCCATGAACTTCCCCATTCTAGACGTTTGCATAAGTATAATCAGACGGTAGCTGTTTCTTCAGAATGCATTTGAGTTTGCCTGCTATTTATCCAAACCTCCTCAGCCTCCCTCCGCTGCTTGGATCTGTCGCAGGTTTTATGTCCCTTCATGTGTTGTGTACATTTGGGCTGTCTCTACCTCTTGATGACTATGACAAAGAATGACTGGATTTTAATATCTCCATGAACACAGAGTAGGTAACCATAGAACGTCAACATTCCTAAAGGACTTTTTAAGGTTGTCACCCTTCCTTTTTGGGTGAGAATTCAAGGAATCAGCAGAGAAGACAACTGAATTTTAAAGGAATATATGGGAGTTTAGTGGTGGGTGGCTCGGGAAACGGCGATTATGCCACTGAATCTGCACCAGGGTTAGAGCTTACTGGCCTCCAGGCCCACACCAGAAGAGTGCCCAGGGACTGAGGTTATCAGCAGGCAGCTCAGGAAATGGCGACTGTGCCATCGATTTTGCACCGGGGTTGGAATTTACTGTCCTCTAGGCCCACGCTGGAAGAGCTCAAAGGGGCTGAGTTTAGCAGGTCAGAGTCTGACTTTCTCCACGGAAAATGCAGAAGCATATCCAGTTACCTTGTATTGCTGAGTAGGTGAGCCTGTTGGAACATCAGCTCCTACCATTGCAGCTGCACAGGACCTACATCATACTGGCCTCCAGGCTGACTGCACAAGTGAGCCCAGAGACTCTGTACTGCTGAGCAGTCAGGCCCATTGAAACCTCAGGCAGCGCCATTGTAGAAGCTCAGGAGCCAGAGCCTTCCTGCCTCTAAAGCAGATGGGAGAAGGTGTTCTGACTGTATTGATTGAGTGCCTCATATGGTGTGCCAAAACTAGGGGTTTTTTCTTTAGGTCCCAATACAGACTGTAAATAACAACCCAGGAAACACTGCTATTTTAAGGTACTTAACTATTAGGAGGAAAGTGACTTGCAACAAACAGCACCAGACAACAGGGCAGGTCAGAGATGAGGAAACACTCAAAGTCTCAGATACAAAGATCCTCACCACAAGGTAACACAAGGGGAAGGGAAATAGAGAAGTCTGAAGCCCAGTCTCCAGGGTCCTCGGAAATGGTAACCAAAGCAGATCTAGTAAAATGGAAATCAGAACTGATCTCTGAGATGGAAGCAGAGATATTGGACAATGTCAACATGATGATTAATAAAGCTAAAGAGGAAATCATTGGGCTGATAGAATCCAAGATAATATAAGCAATGGAACCATTTAAATACCTACAAGCCGAAGTCCAGGAAATTAAGAAAGAAAATGAAACTTTGCACAATAGAATGAATTTGGCAGAAGACCAAATTTCAGACCTAGAAGACAAGATCTCAGCCAATGAACTGGAAAGGCATAATCTATGGAAAAAAGCAAGCGATAATGAAAAGTCAATCCAAGAGCTCCTAGATGATTCAAAGAAGAATAACATAAGATTGATTGGAATCACTGAGGAAGCAGGAGACAATGCTAAAAACATCAAAAAGCTATTCACAGAGATAATGGTAGAAAACTTCACAGAAAAAGGTAAAAAAATTGGACATACAAATATATGAAGCATACAGAATGCCACAGGCTTGAGACATGAAAAAATATACACCTAGGCATATCATCATAAAAGTACCAGATATCCAAAAAAAGAATGAAATACTGAAAGCAGCTAGAGAAAAGAAAACAGTTACATTCCAAGGGAAGCCTGTCAGGATCACAGCGGACTTCTCAACTCAAACACTCAATGCAAGAAGAACCGGGAGTGAAGTCTTCCAAGCACTAAAGGAAAACAACTTCTAATCCAGATTAATGTATCCTGCAAAACTATCCTTCAAAATTGATGGAGAAATAAGATACTTCCGCGGCAAAAAACACCTAAAAAACTTCACAAATACAAAACCTGTGCTCCAAAACATTTTAAAGAATGTCTTGGAGAAAAATAAGGAAAGTTACAAATCCATGAGACCTAACTGAGTCAACCCATGGGACCAAACAAGAAACTGATGGGAAAAGGGCAAAAGTAGAATAACAAAGCCAAGAATAGGAAAATATGGCAGCACTAAATTTACCTATATCAGTTATAACCATTAATGTCAATGGACTCAACGCGCCAATTAAAAAATACAGACTGGCAGAGTGGATCAAAAGCAAGATCCTACAATCTGCTGCATACAAGAAACACACCTAATTCAGAAAGAAACCCATGGACTAAAAGTAAAGGGATGGAAAACAATACTCCATGCGACAGGAAACAGCAAGAAAGCAGGAGTGGCGATTTTATTTGCAGACGGAATAGACTTCAAGACAAAACTGATAAAGAGAGATAAAGATGGACACTATCTTTTAGTTCAGGGAAAAATCCAAGAGACAGAAATCACAATCTTAAATATCTATGCTCCAAATTCTAATGCACCCAACTATATAAAACAAACATTAACAGAGTTGAAAAAGCAGATAAACTCCAATACAATAATAGTAGGGGCCTCAATACCCCACTGTCACAAAGAGACAGATTGACTGGACAAAAAGTCAATAAGGAAATCCTTGAGCTCAACCAGACTCTTCAGCAAATGGGCTTAATAGATGGCTGCAGAGTATTTCACCCCACAAAGTCAGAATTTACATTCTTCTCAGCTGCTCATGGATCATTCTACAAAATAGACCACGTGCTCATTCATAGAACAGGTTTAAGCAAATATAAAGGGATTGAAGTTATCCCTTGTATACTGTTGGACCATAGTGTCCTGAAATTGGAGCTGAATACCAAAGGAAAGCCCAGGACCCTCACAAACACATGGAAACTGAACAACACTCTGCTCACCAACCAATGGGTCACAGAAGAAATTCGAGAAGAAACTGAGCAGTTCTTACAACTAAACGATAACCCCAGTACAACATATAGAAATTTATGGGACCCAATGAAAGCAGTTCTACGAGGAAAATTCATAGCAGTGAAAGCCTATATCCAGAAAATGGAGCAAGCCCAAATAAACAATTTAATGCTGAACCTCAAGCGACTAGAAAGAGAGGAGCAAAACAAACCCAAAGCTCACACTACTTAAGAAATTATAAGGATCAGGGCAGAAATTAATGCAATAGAAACCAAGAGGACGGTTAGAAAAAATCAATGAATCCAAAAGTTGGTTCTTTGAGAGGATAAACAAAATTGATAGGCCCTTAGCCAACCTCATTAACCAAAGGAAGGAAAAGGTTCATACCCATGCTATTAGGAATGAGAACGGAGAAATTACTACCAACCCAGAGGAAGTCCACAGGATAATAAACATCTACTTTGAAAATTTATACTTCAATAGAATGGAAAATGTAGAAGAAATGGATAGATTTCTAGACACAGATGAACTCCCAAAGCTGAATAAAGAAGATATAGAAATGTTAAATACCCCAATAACAATCTTTGAAATTGAAATTGTAATTAAAAATTTACCAACAAAGAAAAGCCCTGGACCTGATGGTTTTACTGCTGAATTCTATAAAACTTTTAAAGAAGAGTTAGTGCCTCTACTTCCGAAACTCTTCAATGAAATTGAAAAGGAAACAGTACTCCCAAACTCATTCCTGGAAGCAACCATTACCCTGATTCCAAAAGCAGAGAAAGACCCAACCAAAAAAGAGAACTGCAGGCCAATATCTCTAATGAAAATCAATGCAAAAATCCTCAATAAGATCCTGGCAAATAGAATACAGAATATTATCAAAAAGATTATACACCCTGAACAAGTTGGATTCATCCCAGGGATGTAAGGTGTATGTTATACACCATATTAACAGGCTTGAGGATAAAAATCATATGGTCATCTCAATTGATGTAGAAAAAGCATTTGACAAAACACAATACCCATTTATGTTCAAACCCCTACAGAAGATCAGAATAGATGCTCTGTATCTCAAACTAATAAAAGCTATCTATGAGAAACCATCAGCCAGTATCATACTAAATGGTCAAAAATTGAAACCTTTCACACTAAGATCAGGAACAAGACAAGAATGTCCTCTCTCACCACTTTTGTTCAATAAAGTTCTTGAAATATTAGCCATAGCAATTAGGAAGAGAAATAAATAAAAGGAATAAAGATTGGAAAAGAAGAAGTTAAATTGTCATTATTTGCTGATGACATGATAGTCTATCTAGAGGATCCTAAAAACCCAATTAAAAAACTGCTGGACCTAATCGCCAATTTTAGCCACGTAGCTGGTTACAAGGTCAACGTTCAAAAATCAATAGCCTTCATATACACAAACAGTAGACCCACTGAGATAGAAATTGGGGAGTCTGTCCCTTTCACAATAGCACTCCAAAAAATAAAGTATCTAGGAATCAATCTAACAAAGGAGGTGAAAGACCTCTACTCTGAAAACTATAGCACTCTGAAAAAGGAGATAGAAGATGATATCCAAAAATGGAAAGACATACCTTGCTCCTGGGTAGGAAGAACCAATATTGTCAAAATGGCTATACTCCCAAAACTACTCTACACATTCAATGCAATCCCAATTGAAATCTCAACAGCATATTTCACAGATGTAGAGAAAAATATCCAAACTTTCATCTGGAACCACAAAAGACCTAGAAATGCCAAAGCAGTTCTAAGCAACAGCGACATGGTGGGGGGGTATCACAACTCCGAACCTGAAACTATACTATAAAGCCACCGTGATAAAAACTGCATGGTACTGGCAAAGTAACAGACCTGAGGAGCAATGGAGTAGACTAGAAGATCCGTAAACTACTCCAGATACACTTAGCCACCTCATCTTTGACAAAGGAGCCAAAAATCCTCAATGGAGGAAAGATAGCCTCTTTAACAAATGGTGCTGGAAAAACTGGGCTTTAACTTGCCAAAGACTAAAACTAGATCTAACTCTTTCACCGTGTACCAAGCTAAAATCAAAATGGATAAGAGACCTAAATATTAAAACAGACACTCTAAACCTACTGCAAAACGGGCTAGGTAAAACTCTCAAAGACATTGGCTTAGAGAATGACTTCTTGAACAAAACTTCTATAGCACAAGAATTGGTAGCAGAAATCAGAAAATGGGGGCTCTTTCTTTTAAAAAACTTCTGCACAGCAAAGGAAACCACCAACAGAGCAAAATGGCAATCAACAATGTGGGAAAAAAATCTTTTACCAGCTGTTCCTCAGACAAAGGGCTACTATCTAGAATATATAAAGAGCTAAAAAAAAATCAGCCTACCCAAATTTAATGACTCAAGTCAAAAGTGGGCATCTGAAATGAACAGATATTTTTCAGAGGAAGAAGTAAGAGCAGCTAAGAAGCATATGAAGAAATGCTCAACATCATTGGTCATTCGAGAGATGCAGGTGAAAACAACACTGAGGTTTCATCTCACTCCACATAGAATGGCTGCCATCTCAGAATCAGCCAATCAGGCTGCGGAGAAGAAGGAACCCTTCTCCACTGTTGGTGGGACTGTAGACTCGTACAACCCCTGTGGAGATCAGTTTGGAGATTCCTCAAAAAGCTAAGATTGGAGGTCCTATTTGACCCGGCCATCACCCTGGTAGGTATATACACACAAGAATTAAAAGACTCATATCACAGTGACATATGTGCACCCATGTTTATAGCAGCCCAATTTGTGATTGCTACATCTTGGAAACAACCCAAGTTTCCATCTACTGGAGATGGATAAAAAGGTGTGGTTCTTGTACAGGATGGAGTATTACTCTGCCATAAAAAATGATAAGTTTGAATCATTTATACTTAAACGGACATACCTTGAGGATATCCTCATAGGTGAAATAAATAGCTCAAAGATAGGTACATATCGCATCTTTTCTTTGGTATGAGAAAATAAAGATGTAAATGAGTCCTAGAATTTTATGTTATATATTGTGAAGTAGAAAATGCTTAAGGTAAAATAGGGTGAAGGGGGAAAAATAATGAGATTATAACAAAAAAGAAAGGAAATAAATTTTATGTATATAGGGGGGTTGTAGGGTGGGTAGGGCTATGGAAAAAAATGAGAATTAAGTTGTGTCTTATACTGGTACAAATGCCCTTTGTAGAGTGCAATCATGATGGTTTTATGCAGTGTATCAATAAAGATAAAAAATAAAGGAATATCTTTAGTACAAATAAAGTTGGCAGCTACTAGAAAGAGAAGTCATTATTTTATTTTCTTGAAAAACAGTTAACAGCTATCTGTATCAAAAGAGGTAAATTTTCTAGTTAGTAGGAACAATTTTCTTTTAAATTTTTCTTTAAAAAATTCCATGTCTCTGTATCTGTCATATATAGAAAAGAAGAAACAGAGAAGCCATTCAACCTTGACTTTCTTATTGCTTGAATATTTCAGGAAAATAACATGGTTTTCCTGAGAGTTGGCTCAAAAACTACATTTATTTCCATCATCAACAAGCAAAATATGTTTTTCCCTTTCCTCCCCCACTCCCTACCACTACTTCACACTTTTGGCTTGTAAATACAAGGTGCCATAGAAAATTATGGTGAATATTTAAATGTAAAAAATGATACATGAAAATATACCTTGCCATTAACCTCTTTCCAAATACTCACCCTCATTTTAAATACACTTATCCCATTGTTCTTGTGGCATTCTGAAGCCAGCAGAAATTCCTCTCTGCTGAGCCTCCTTAGATGTACTAGTGTGACTGTCTCAATGTCCTGAACAGATTCAGAGTGCTTACCTTCCCTGGTCATTTTGACATTGGAGGAGAATTAGAAGTGTCACAGTGCCAGGTCCAGTGAATAAGATGGATGAGGACACCTGTGATGGCTCTATGAGCCTTCCCTTCATTGGCTGTTACTCAGCAGCAGCATTCAGCACTATAGTTGTGATCACATCTCATAAAGATACTCCTGTTCCCACACTAAGCACATTTCCAATTTCAGTTATATACTAGCCAGGTGCCCTACAATTTAAGCCAATTCTGATCATTTCAGGAGGTGAAATTAGATCTCTCAGGTAAAGGCCTCTATCGCACATGACCATGCCCACTGTATATGTCCATGGAAGATCATACGTTGCTTGTGTCTCTGGCTTATTGGCTTTAAGTTAAAGGCCCTTTCATGTTTTCCGCTGATTTAGTAGTTTGCTGGAACTGCTCATGGGTGTCAGAAAAAAGTGACTTCCTTGCTTGGTTACTGGATCAATATGGAAACAGATAGGTTCATAGCATTCAAATGGAGATGGTCCCTGTGAGGTCCAGGGTGAGAGTCACAAAGCTGTCCTGTGATGCCAAGGCAGGCCACCTTCCCAGCACCTTTAGGTGCCTACAATACAAAAGGGCTCTGAGTTTTGTCACTCCAGGTCACAATGGAGACTTTCTCGGAAGGCTTGGTTGATGAAATCGTTGGTCATCAGTGAAAAACTCAAGCTTCAGCACCTCTCTCTTTTTCTTCTGAAGACCAAGGGTGTGCAGGGTATACAGAGCTAAAAGTTTTGACTCTCAAGCAAAGAGGGTGGTTGCACTGAAAACAACTCACCATCATTTGACTGTGTGGAAGCTCCAGAGAAGTTGCCTCATTCATACAAGCAATACTTGTTTTAAATAATCAGATTTTCATCTCATCTTTATTACTCTTAATACTTAGGAAAATTCAAGGGCTTCTGAGTTCTAAGACAGAAACAGGGATACAGATCAAGCTGTAGTACATATTTCTTATTATTTCATATTCCATGAGTTTATGACTTCAATTTATTTGAACATTTATGTTTAAAGGTGTGAAAATTTCTCCTAGATTTCAGAGGTATTGACCTTGATACAGTTTAGTAACTGAAAGACTGTTCTGTTGTCAGTAGTGTATCCTACTTACAGAGCTCTTGAATGGGTCCCTGAGAAGTGTAATAAAGAAAAAAAAAATATATATATATATATATATACACACTCTCGCATGTCTGCTAGGTGTCTAGCTATGCAACTTTTAAGATCCACAGTTCTTTATAGAAAAATCTCTTTGTGACTTAGCACATTAGGGAACTGACCCTCTGAAATAGTTAACTAAATTTGCCTTCACCATCCAGATTTTAGACAATGTCAATTCTTAAAACTAGTTTTCTTGCTGAGAAGATAAATAGATAAATAGAGGAAAAAATGTAAATCACAGCTGAATTGGATACTTGAAGTGCAAATCAGAACTAGGTACAGTCTTTAATTGTGTGGAAAATGTAAATTACTGCTAAAGATAGAACTACCAAATTAAGGAAACGGGAAATAGAATCTGCCATGAATTTTCTTTTGAATGCTATATGCAGCTTTTAATATCCATTGCTCACTGTCTTCAGTGAGTGACAAATTTTCCAATAGGTGGGGTAATTAGGCTAGGGTTTGGGCTTTCATATAATGTGGTTTTTGGAGCTAACCCCAACTCACACTTTATTCTAAATGTATCTATTCCCAGGGAAGAGTTGTCCTCAAATTCAGAGGAAGCAGTAGTGTACACATGCCTACATTCTACATATGGAACAAGCGTTTTTTTGTGAAATCATTTCAACAGCATTGCACGTGATCAAAGATTTGTATTGAAAACTATCAAATGCGTTAGGGCAAAATAGTTGAAATTATATAGCAGGCCCAAGGACTTATAATAATGATAACTTACATTTGTGTAATGGACTTGAATATTGTGAAAGCTTATACCTACATTAATCACCCTTTTTAAGTATGACCAAAGATCCATTAAGCAGGTGTTCTGTCCACTTTTATTGTCAAAGAACACTCAAGAATGGTAGTTAGTCTCCAAAGAAGAACCTCCCTGGTGAACCACACTTTCGATTACTCAGCCCTCTAGGTGGTCTTTCCCCACATGGGGCCTGGGCTGGCAGGTTGAAATAACAGAAGCAGCAATCATTTCAGTAACACGCTCATCAGTTGCTTTGGTGTTTTATAATATTCTGTGAAAAACTGGCCCATATAAGAATGTCCCACCAGTAATCCTAAATCAGCTTGGATTGGCCACGTGTTGGCATGCAGGAGAGAAGTGGGAGGTTGACTAACCAGTTCCCACTAGCTGCTGTCACCCCAAGTTAGAAGCCATCTTGGACACCCTCTCAAACTGACAACTGGAGGGCTCACCCCTGGCCACCTTCTGACTGCAGTAAGAGAAGCCCCATGAGCCCATGTATCCACAGAACCATGAGCACTGATAAACTGCTCTGCAAAACCAAGTTTGAGGGGTTGTAATGTGCACAAAAGTAACTGCTACACTGCATTTGCTGAGATTTCACTGTTTTTCCCTTCACACCAAAGCATCACTAAATGAAGAGCATAACTTTCGTCAGCAGCTCCCAAATGAATTTCAGTCTGTGTGAGGTAGCAGATTCCATCCTAAGAGCTAGATCTTACCTGTGGTTCAAGTGATGACCACTGATGCTGCGATCTGCAACGTGCCTGTGGGGCTTTCAGGTCTGGAAAATTCTGGAATGATATAAATCATCATACTGATACTTCTCAACTCTGAATAATCTTAAAGGAAGACTGGTGATTCAACAGTAACAGGTACTTTTTTGGTAATGGAAGCCATGCATTTTATCTGTTTTCAAGAGAAAATAAGTCAAAATGAATGGGCTGGTAAACAGATTTGTCTTTGGATCAGGAACCCATTACCTAATAACTTCCTTCAAAATTAGCAGCTTAACCAAAGTATTTACATGATTAAAAATTACAATGAATGCTTAAGTTAATAAAGATTTATGATGGCAAAAGACACAATACTAATGATCCCCCTCTAGATATTTTCCTTCACTTCAAACACTTGTGCCGTCCTTCCTGCCACTTTCAGCAGGAGCTCTGGAGCTCTCTATCATGTCTTTCATTACACTGTCATGGCTGCCTTGGTGTCCTGAAGTGATTCCAAATATTTTATGTTTCTTGGTTAGTCTGACTTTGGAGAAGATCCAGAAGTCACATGACGCTGGACTCATGGAAGAGGGTGGATAGTGAGGACACAGCATCACAGTTCTTTGAACTTGCTTCTTCCCTCATGGCCCCCAGTAGTAGAGTTCACTGCTTTTTTGATCATGCATCCTAAACATATACAGGAAGATTTCCAGAAGTGCTTCAGAAAGTGGCAGGAGTGATAGGCCAAGTTGGTGGGGGAGGGGGGGTCTTTAGGAAGATGAATGGCCAAATGCCTTCCATCATTTTTAAAATTTACACTGTCAGTTTATGACCCAGCCCTCCTTGTGCACTAAAACCTCAGCTGTGTGGAGCAGGGGTCTGGGTGTACCCCTTTCTGTTCTGCCCTAGTCTCCCAGCAATAACCAAGCCTCAGACCAGACAGCTCCTGTATCTGGAGCTCCAGTCCATGCTGATGAGTTGTCAGAAACATGTCATTCTTTGCCATTGTAGAACTGAGGTGGCTCTTTTCTAGAGGGACATTGGCAGGAGCAATTCTCAAATGCTACAGGTCACCATAGGCCTCTCATAGCCACCTGCCCTGGTGTCTTACATATTTGCAGCCAATGCCTTCAAAGCCAGATCTCTCCTGCTGCTTTCTTTAAGTGTGTGGATTTCTAAACACATAATGGTGCTTCATTCCATTAGCATCAGTAACTGAATCAAGAGAGTAAATAACCCCTTTTATTTCCTAATTTGTCCATATTCAAGGATGAGGGGTGATTGTGTAGGTTGTGTATGCCAAGCCAGTTATCCTGGAGCTTTGTTAACCGCAGGCTTTGGGAAAAACCTGTCTTGAATTCCAGATCTCTATTTTTTATCCCTGATCTCACTAATGCTACGGGAAGCATATTGAAGAAGGGTTACTCTTCTGCCCTGAAAAGAGGTTAAGTAGGCTTTCTTTCATTCAGTCCATGAGCTATTCTTTCCATCTACCTTTGCACCTACTCCTTATCTAGTCAGGCATACATGAGAAGCAGAAGGTTGTAATCATGAGGGATAGATAAGACAGAAATAGAAATACCACACCATGGGGCAGAAACAATGCATTCATTTTTGTGGGACCCAGCAATATTTCACAATGCTGAAGCTTGACATTGATGTATTGATATGATTTTGATGGTGAAAAAAGCCAAAAAGCCTTTTGGATTATAATTTTACCTACAACTGTTTTTAGCAATTTTATGTGCAAACTAATGATAAAATCATTTTCTTGGAAGGCTTACTGTAATGCTATGAGTTGGCCCTGTTATCTTTTGAGATATAGTGAGACACATGACTGCATGAGGTTCAGGATAGATCAAAGCCTGATGAAGGAGTCTTGTATTCTTGGGAAAATCATACAAGGAGGAAAAACAGCAGGATAATGAAGGATAAGAACCAAGTGTGGTAAGAAGCAAACAAGTATGGTTTTAGGAGAAGTCTAGCCTCAGCCTGGACTCCGAGAAGAGCTCTGCACTTGGGTGGACTCCCGAGTATGTTCAGCCCTAGGTGGGCCTGTCCCGCCCTCATCTCACTTTAATCAGATGTCAGTCATGCTCCCTGAACTAAAGAGGCCCTAATCTCTAGGCATCTCCAAGTGAGGCAGCTCCTGCTGACTAAAGATTCTGCTCCAGAAAACAGTTCAGCAGTGAGCCGCGAGCTGCTGACCTTGGTGTGGGTGTGAGATTGGACATTATCCTGGAAATGGGTCTGCACTGGGCCCTGACAGCAATGAGCATCTTCATACATCTGTCATGTGAGCAACGGAGCCAGACCGTGGGTCTCTCCTGACCAGTTCAAAGCCAGTGGGTCTACCTTCCATAGCCCCTCGATGCTTTTAACCATAAGTCACATATACACTGACTTCATCTCATTAAGTTTCCCCCCAGACAGAGTGAAGAACTCACCCATTTTTTCAGGACAGGAAATGAAGGCTGTGAGAATCTGAGCCTCTGGCCACATGACCACAAACAGGACTCACATGCTAGACTCCTGGTTCTAATCACTTATTCATTTTTATATTTCTATGACTTCACTTAGGAATTTGGGCAAAATGGTAAAAAGATTCTAGTGTCAAAGACAAGAGCTGAAAGCATTCCTGATATCAACATGCTTCAGTCTAGCTCCCAAGCCTTGGCCCTCTCTCTGTGCTCACAGTCAGAGGAGGCATACCCTGGTTGGCAGTGCAGGCTGAGGCGTCTTCGGTCATTTTTCCCAGTGGGTGCATGTTTTCCTATATCCCTCTTGTATCAAGTCCCAAGCACCTTTTTTGGAAGGTCCTCTTACATTCATGCTGTTGTCTGTCCTGCCTAGTATTCTCCGCTGTCTGCATCCTTTGTGGGCTCCCCCTTACTGAGAGCATCTCTTGCTTTACTTTTTTCTCCTCTTACATACCACTGGCCATATAGAACATGTTCAGAGCTCGTACATTAGAGAAAAGTTCACCTACAGCCAGCAATGTCTCCTTTGTTCTCACAGGCAAAACTTTTAATCTGAGTTTCCTTTTCTGTAGAATTAGGGTGGTATTTCCTACTCCTCAGAATTGTTATGTTGGTTAGATGCAACATATTTAAAGTACCAAGCACTTAGCAGGTGTTCAGTAAATAACAGCTATTTTTATGCACCAGAAACACCTGCCTAGGAGTCGAGGACCTGCGGGTGCCTGCTAAGTAAGCTTCCCACACCCTACCCTTGGAAAGCAGCTGTCAAAGCCACAAGTGCCTGACAGGCAAGGGCTGCTCAATGCCCTAGCCCATTGGGCCTGCCTGCTAGATAGTCTCTGCTTCCCCTTCTCCTCCTGCGCCTCCCCATCCCTCGTTCCCCATGGCTTCCTTGCCAAGTCATCTGTACTGGTAACGCCACTAACTTCTGTGATGTGAATCCTCCATGACACTCCTCCGCAAAGCCTTCCTGGAAAAAGGTGTCGAACATAGGCTAAGTGACACTGGTTGGAGCTACTTGTGATGAACCTCTGTTATGTCTCACCTGATGACGCTAGATGGCCCTCGTTCCTGTCTCTGGTCAACCATGCTGTCAGAGTGACCAATATTCCATTCCATCTTCTAAACAAATGACTTGCAGACATGAGGATCTCGTTTGTGTGTGTGTGTGTGTGTGTGTGTGTGTGTGTGTGTGTGTGTGTATGTGTGTGTATGCGCACACACACTCAGGATTGAACTTTTGTTTGTGCTCAGCTTCATCCCTAGATCTTTTTATATTATTTTCAATTTTGAGACAGAGCTTGTAAAAGGCTTAAGCTTCATCCCCTGCCAACTGAGTACTGGGATTTTATACATAAGCCTGATGCCTTGCGATGACGGTATCTCACTGCCTGTCTTGTCTTCTCTATAGTGTGGCTACCTGGTTCATCCCAGGGTGTGGCTGGACTTGTGTTGAGCTGCTGGACAGAGTTGCACTGCCCCATCTGCACACAATGCACTGTGCTTTCCTCCCCATCCTGGCAGCAATTTGTTTTAATAAAATGCAGAACAAGCAAAAGATGATGAGGGTTTCCTGTTGCACTTTTGTTTTTCGTCTCATATAGAATCATGACCATCTTGGGCACACAATGAGAAGTGAGGATCTGCAGCTCCAACCCTATAAACTACAGGCATGCTAACCATGGGCTTCTTCTTCTGCTTCTCCCTTCTCTGAGAAAGTGACTCTCAGGGTAGAAGCAACAAGGCTGCTGGTGCTCAGAGTCACATCATCACTTTTCCTACTGTAGCGAATTTTCAGCTGTGTGTTGATAATGGTGCGATGCTAACAGGACCACAGCACTGTCTGCCTCATTCAGGAAGCAAGGGCAGGCGCTGCTCTGACTCAGGAGCATCTTCCAAAACCCACACTCAGCTATAGTCAGATACCGCCCTGGAAAGAGCCACCCAGAGGTTCAGCCTGCCCAGTGCCTGAGGGAGCCTCACTCCTTCCACACAGCTGCTGTTTATTAATAGAACTGGTGTTAGGCATGATCAGTGCTATAGTTTAGATCTGCTGTGTCCTCCAAAGGCCTCCTGGTTCAGCAGCACAGTTTGGGAAGGTGCTTGGATTGGGGGGTGCTGTGCTCATAGCTGGGTCTGTCCTGAGATACGTTCATAGCTGGCTGTGCAGTTAGGAGGTGGGGCCTGGGGGAAGAGCTGGGTCATGGCAGCTGTGCCTTGGAGAGCAGCTTTCCTCTGCCTGTCCTTGCACCAAGGCGTATCTGCTTTGGAGCCAGCCAAGCATGGAGTGAATATGCTGATCCCTAAATGCAGCGAAACTTCTCCTCCTTCACACTGCCAGTACTGTGTCTCAGCGATGAGCAGTCTGATAACACTCTTAGGAAGGTCCAAACACCTGCTGGCCCCAAGTGACTGCATTCCAGCCTTGCCAGGACAAACCTGCATTAATGTAGCCTCACCTGAGGAAGCAGCACCAGGATGAGATCCAAACACTGCAATGACATACAAAGCCCTAGCTTCCTGTTTCTTGTACTTATTCAGTAACTAGCTGGGGAGACACCAAATAATGAATGGATGGGTATTGTCATGGAGATCTCTAATCCTCTCTCCTGAGTAAATATGCATAAATATCCCCTTAGTCAAGTTCTTGTGTCCCTAAGTCTTTGGTGAATTAAATTTTCACCCAGTGATTATTTTACACTAGATGGCCCAGTTGCATCAACTGTGCTGCTCCAGGAGCTCTCTCATGCCCCTACTGCTGGTCCTATTTTCCTCCCTTCATCCCCATCACCCAGAGCTGAGATAGTCCAGGTTCAAACTGTATCACCCAGTTCTAGCAGAGAATTCACCACGGGGAAGCATCCTCTTATGACATCAGAGACTCTCCCTGGAGTCACCTAGTTACCACATTCTAAAGCAGCCTTTGGAATTTGAACTTTTCTTGACTCCTTCTTTCTTCAGCTCTTAATTGACTATGATAAAAGCAAGATTCCATGATGCGCCACAGAGGGAAGCGCTATGCACATTGTAAAGTACCATGTCCACCAGAAATCTGCTATACATATTTCTACTCCTCTTTCTGGGGAGAGGGAGGGTTAATACTAACCTTCATGGGCTCGGAAGAGGAAGCACTGTTCCTGCTCTCCATGCAAGGCCGTTTTTGGTGGCCATACTGAGGTCAAGGTGGGCTAGCGCTGCTGAAGCATGACTACAGTGACTTATTTCCTTGATAAGGCTGCTGAGAACATGCAGACACCTCCTTGCCCTTCCCCTCGATCAGTCATACCTCTTATCAGGCAAGGCTTTTAGCAATGGGGCAGGAAAGTCAGATCACGTCAAGAGGACCTGTCTCTGATCTGGACCTTTTTCCTTCAGCGTTTACAACATCTGCATATAAACGAACAGATAAATAAGTAACCTATGATTTGGCTGCAAGTGGATTAGTCTTGGCTCACAGCCAATGTGATTCTGGGTGAGTTCCTCATGTTTTGGTGCCTTTTTCTTCTTGAACTTGCCACAATTCCTTCATCCTGAGTTTCCTTGTGGTACATTTCACTGCGAGGTTAGGTATAGAAGAATCATAATGCCTACTCAAGAAATAGTTTTGTTTTGCTTCCCTGTACTGTTTTTTTTTAAATTGTAATGAATGCTTTATTCACCCAGGATGAAAAACATAATGTATGTAATTAAAGAATTCATAAGAAAGCTGAAAGTTGAGCGAGCTCCTGTGACCAGTCTCCCCAAGAGGGTGGCCATGCAGAGAGGCAGAAATGAGACTTTCCCTTTTAGGGTGTAGGTGTCAGTCTGCCTTATGCTTTGCCCTCCACTTATCCTTTTCACTTTCACCCTTAGGAGTTGAAAACATCTTTCACATTCAGGATTTCAAATGTGGGGTTGATTTTAAATCACCAATGTACTTACATGTCCATGAATGTGGGATACACGTCTATAAATGCATATTGATCTTTGGGGAAATAATTATCACACTAAGCAAAGGTCATACAGGCTGTGCCTACTGTTGGCTTTTCACAAAATTTGAAAGGCAGAGACAACACAGATCTTGCCATTTTTGTTCTCTATTCAAAGTGGCTTTCCGGAGGTCATCGCCTCCTGGGGCAAAGTACGCAAACCCAAGATCATCTTGAAAGCCATGGGAAATGGTTTTCTTGCTGTTCACAGGCTTCATTCATTACTGAAATCAGAGTTATATTCAAGCATCCTATGAAGCCTGGTTAGATCACAGACAACTGCTTGCTCATTATATCTGCTTTTCCATGCTCAATCTCTCTGCATCCAGTCTGAGTTTTTATATAGGGTTAAAATGCACATCTGGATTTTACTTAAAACCCTCCCTTCCAAAAATAATGAGTCTCAATGAAGATAAGTTTTCTAATGCAGTTATAAAATAAATATGACGAGCACAGCCCGACATTAAAAATTAAAAGAGCGACGCAGACAGGAGGGAGAGAGGACGGTCACAGCCACGAAAAGCATCTTCTTTTTAAGGAATAATAGACACTATAATAAGAGCAACACAGGCAGTTATTTTGATTTGGGGGCAAGATAATTATATTCAAAAAAAGACAGTGTCTCCAGAAAAATCTGTTTTTTTTTTTCCAGTGAAATAGTTTTAGTTCCTTCATATAGAGACATATATTACACAATGTTAACAACCATGAAAAACAATACAAAATGCCCTCCATTTAACAAGTAGAAAAATATAACTAGTATATATGGCAATTGTGAATCTAATACTGTACATAAGTAATTTATGGATTTTACAAATAAATTATAGCTTAAATGCCCTTTTAAAATTCTTTCCCCCCTAGATATACACCAGCAGTTACAATACAGGGAAGGCCTTGAGCCTCGCTCCCCGGAAGTCAGTGCCAGTCAAATGTTCTGCCCACGAGTTGAAAGAACTTCTTGTTTGGCTCGTGGAAATACTCCTGTAATTTACTGAGAAGCTTGGGATCGACCTGCGGGTGCGCCCGGCCTTTGGACTCGTGTAGGCAGCGGTCCCGTCCGGCATCCCGAAGGCAGTAAAAGCCCTTGGTTTTGTTAAAGTAGAAGTTGGAGGCGTTGATCTGTGGGGCCAGCCGGAGGAAGCGCTCGACCTTCTGGATCTCGGGGAAGGGGTCCCTGATGAGGCGGTCGCCGTCCACGATGTGGATGCGGCGCAGCGGGAAGAAGCGGAGCCAGTTCTGGAGATGCACGTGGTAGAGGCTGCGGTTCAGGGCCTTGTAGTCCACATTGAGCCGGCCGCCACGCACCAGGAACTCCTCGATGGCCGGGTAGGGCTTGCGCTTCTGTACGTGGTTGTAGAACACCTGCGTGTAGTCCGACAGCACGCGCTCCGAGGGGTCACGCAGGATGAGCAGCAGCCGGATGGCCGGGTTCATGCTGTGCACACGCTCAGGCACTTTGGGCGAGGTGAAGTAGGCGGGCGTCTTCTCCACCGTGAGCTGATGAGGGGCAGAGAAGGGCATCTGGCTGAGGTACCAGCCCAGGCCGTGGCTGTAATGCTCCTCCCAGTCGAAAAAGTGCACCTCATTCTCCGCGGCCGCCACGTCGGGGTGCAGGCTCAGCATCTCCAGCAGTGCGCGCGTGCCGCCCTTGCGCACCCCAATGATGATGGTCTGCGGCAGCTGCTTGGCAGAGCCATTGGCAGCCGTGACACCTCGGATGTCATCCTGGACGGTGCCCGCTTTCCGTAGCAGCTCCTGCTGGCTGGGCTCCGCCCCAGGGGCGGCAGGGCGGGAAGGCACAAGCTGGGGCTGGGCCACCAGCAGCACCGCGCCCAGGAGCAGCGTGGCCATGCTGACACCACGGGGGCTTCACTGGGCCTCGCGTCTTAGGGTCATGAAGTGCTGCAGGGAAGACCTCAGGTCAGTGGCACATGGGGGTCACAGGCCGCCAATTACTGGGGAGGAAAAGGGGAAAATATTAGCCCCAAATGAACACTAGCATGACCCAGTGACAGCCATAGTCCTCTGAGCATTCGCCTCCAGGGCCCATCTTATTCCTTTTATTCTCTAAAACAGGAGGTGGCAAACATTGCATTTGTGTTGCTGTTTTGAGCCAGGGTCTCTGTATTGATCAGGCCGGCCTCCAACTCAGGATCTTCCTGTCTCAGCCTCCCAAGTGCTGGGATTACATCATGCCCAGTGAGTGACAAACACTCTATAAATGGCTGAAGAGTAAATATTTTAGGCTGAGGGGGCCATATGGTCACTATGGTAACTCCAATTTCAACTGTGCTGTTACAGATCTAACTTAGCTGGAGACAACAGAAAAAGGAATGTGAGGTTATGGATTAGCTTTCTAGACACACAAAAATGGCCATGTTTACTCTATCAGCCAGAGTTTGTCAATCTGTAATGTACAAAAAGGGTTAGTAAAGTCCTTCCATCCAGAAAACACCTGGCCATCCTGGG